>PVIR01001925.1:0-111858 GCA_004026965.1 Petromus typicus
GGTTTTTTGAGACAGGGTCTCACTTTGTGGTTCAGGCTGGCCCTGAGCTCAGCCTCAAACTCACGTCACAGCAATCCTCCTGCCTCTGCCTCCCGAGTGCTGGGATTACAGGCGTGAGCCACCACGCCCGGCACTGTGGTATGTGGTACTGGTTGCCGCTGGGGTGAGTCTCCACACCCAGTATTGTTATGTGGTTACCTGGGATTGAACCCAGGTCCTTGCGCTTGCAAGACAGGCGCCGGAACTGAGCTATATCCCCAGCCCTTAAAAATTTTTTTGAGATAGAGTTGTAGCTCAGGCTGGTCCTGAACTCACTATGTAGCCCAGGCCAGCCTTGAATTCACAGCAATCCTCCTGCCTCTGCCTCCTGAGTGTAGGGATTACAGGTGAGAGCCATTACACCCAGCATTGTGGCATGTCGTTACCAGGGATTGAACTTGGGATCTTGCAATTGCCCAGCAGACACCGGAACCATTGAAGTAAATCCCCAGGCCCCTCTGGGTCGTTTTTTTGATGAGTCAGTATCAAGACCTTGAGAGCACCCCAACGTGACTCAAGAGTGCCTCACCTCAGCACCCAGGGCATAGTCTTGGTCTTTTCTCAGAGCTTTGCTCTTTCTCTGTGACTCTTACGCTCTCATTTGTTTTCGCCTGATGTTCTTTTGCTTTCCCTTCTTTTCTCTGATTCTTTCTTCTTTATCTGGGAAAAAATCTTCATACTTGGGGAGTGGATCTGAGGGTGTGGGGGAGGTGCACACCATTTCTTTCCCACCATACAGAGGTTGCATACAGAGGTTGTTTTCACAACTGGGCTCAACCAAGAGGATTCTCTGGCCCTGCAGTGGATTTATGGTTTGGCAAAGGCAGGAAGCAGGCGAAATATCAAGGACTGTTCCTCCTCCACCAGGCTCTGTGCATCCAGGGCAGAGGGGTAGATCTTGTCACTGGGTGGGGGTCCCGGAGCCTCTGACCCAGAACTGGAGGTGACGACCCCTCGGCCAGCTCTCCTGCGCCCAGCATGTTTGAGGAAGAGCCAAGGTCTGACCAGCACCTCCCGCCCCCCCAACTCTCAGGCCCCAGCACCAGAGATGAGAAGGAAAACTTCTTCTAAGACCAGATGCTTATCTGAAAAAACAGGTTACTCAGTCCCTGTGTGGCCCCTTGTGGGTCTTAAACTTTTCTTCCTTTGTTTTTGGTTCTGGGTTTGCTCTGGAGAGATTGTTCAGATGGACATCCTGGACCTGGGTGAACTCTCAAGTTGCTTCCCAGATCAGACAGATCTGCTTGTGCTGGCCTGCACGGAGGTCAGGGCAGTGGGCAGGGCAGAGCTGGGTTGGGCCAAGGACAGATCAGCAGCAAATAAAGGTTTTCTTTGTTCCTCTTCCTCCAGACCACTTCCTGCTTTCCTTTCCCTTTGCCATGGGAAGTTCTTCCCTTTCTCTCTTTTCCCTATTCCTAGATGCCCCTGGGCCAGATGTTGCTTGCACTGCCAGAATAAGAGAGTAGTTTATACCTTCGTTTGAAATAGACCAATTGTTGGCCTTTTCTCTGGTTATTTGCTAAGTCTCACTGGGAAACGGGAACAGGGAGCTTAGAACTACATTATAGACATCTGAGGAAATTACAGGAGGGTGGGGGAGGGCCGGAGGAGGTTGATCTTGGAAGGAACTCATCAGAATCCTGGCAATCACACATGTGAGCTGCTAACTCTGAGTCCTCGCTTCGTTTGCATAGTGGCCATGTTCCGGCACAAAGGATTTTGAACATACATGGTTGAGAGTGATCTGGAGCCTGGCCAAAGGCAGAGAGTGGGAGGAGATGGGCCTGCTGGGCAAGCGAGGAAGGTTTATGACAGCTGGCTGCACCTCAATGTTATCTCTCTATTGAAGGAGTCGTTGTGACTCCAGCCTAGAAGTGGGATGGGTTCTTTAGTGCAAACTTCCTCTGAATGAGCCAGAGCTACCCCAGCACTGAGCAGCTGCTTCCAGAGGTGGTAAGGTCTCTGTCAGAGTGGTCCCAGGCTCTTCTGGGTTAGGCCATCATTGGAGGAGCCTTGCTCCTTCCCACACTGTGTCAGATCTGACACTTCCTTGCAGTCCCTGCCAAAATGCAGATCCTGGACCCCACCCAGCCCATGAAACTAGGCACAGCCTGTGTTCTGTCAGCCATAAATCTCCAGCTGCATCGGGCCCTGTGGGAGCCATCTGCAGAGACCTCTCCCCACCTGGGGGTCCTAGCCCAACTCTTCCAGCTCCAAGGCCCTGCAGATCTGGCCACCTTCCTGTCTGACCACATCCTCTCCAGCTCCCTTAGCCCTTTGCTCCAGCCCCGTGTTCCCCCTGAGCTGCACTGTGCTTGTGCCTCCTGCTCTCCGTTACTGCAGCCTGTCCCACCCCTGGGACTGAGTCTGAAGTGAGGGGGTCCCAGAACCTATTCGCCTGATCCAGTCACCCTGTGGGGATGTGGGAGTCAAAGGGAGGAGTTCTGTACCTGGCCCTAATCACTGGAGATTCTGGGAAATTCTATGCCCAGAAATGAATGAAAAGTGTTTAACTGTCCTCTGAACCGATCTCTCCCACAAGCCTTGGCTGAGCACCTACTGTGTGCATGGGCAAGCGCAGTAGTATCCACTTCTTCTTGGTGACTCATAGGGAGGGGGTGACAGGTGCAGCTCTGACTCTGGCCTCTTCCAGGAACAGCATAGCAAAGCCTGCCCAGTTTTACAGGCCCAAAGAAAGAAGTGTGGAGGCCAGGTGCCCACTAGCACCCAGAGGGAGTGACGGGCATTGCCGTGTCCATGTCTGTGCTGAGCCTAAGCTGCTGCCATCCAGGGTACCCTTTGCTGTCAAAAAGAAGGAACCAGCCGGGTAGCTCACCGGTGCCACACCTGACTCCCAAGGGCAAGCTCCTGAGTTCCATCACTGGTATAGAAAATAGAAGGCACCACGTTGTTCAATGGTCATCCTCTTATTTGCAGAAAAATGAGTCCCAGCTGTACCTCCATCCTCCATCTTGAGAGACTGTGAGTGTCCTCTTGTCCTGACCACTGTGGGAAATCTCCATTCCCACCTTCTGGGCCCTTCTGACCTCCCGACTGTGCTTGGGGTGACCCATCCCCTTCCCTGGCCTGAGGGGCTTGTTTAGGTTTGTGGCCAGTCAGCTGTCCCATGCAGACACTAGCTCTGCAGGACCCGCATCATAAGCCATGTGCTCACCTCTCTTCCCAGCACCTGGAGTTTCATCCCACTGCACCGCGGTGTTTGCAGGAGCAGCCTAGCCTGCCCACCTCTGTCCCCACTGTCCTGTCTCCCTGCCCAGCACCGGCCTGTTCCAGGCCTGCTCACCAAGGGCAGCATCCTCATCTTCATCTTCCTGCTTCGCAGTGAGTCTTCCGCACTCAGCTGAGAAGCCAGCTACTCTCGTACTGTGACATTTCCTTCTTCTGTCTGCACTTTGCTGTACGCTGTTGGGTGTTTTCTGGCTTCCTGGCTGACCTGCCGGCTTCACACTTCTGTCTGTCTTTCCTTCAGGACTTCATACAGTAGGGCCTGCCAGGGGGCACATCCTGCCCAGAGGGCCCAGCCTGCCTCTCACTGGAAAGAGCCCTAAGGCCTGTCAGGCCTGGCTTCAAAGGAACTTCTGGGGCAGCTGCCACCAGGGGCCTTACAGCTTCCCCAGCAGCTTGAAAATGTTAAGACGAGGCAGCTATGCTGTGGAGATCCCGTGACCTCCTTCAGGTTCCAGTCTGCAGGAGGGACATCAAAACTGACCTATAAGGGCATACAATAGCGTACAGTAGTTCCTCCTGGGATCTGTGGACACCAACAGCGTTTCATTCATTCATTCATTCATTCATTCACACATTCTTCCTTTCCAGCAACGGTGTGCTTCCCTTTCACCTGATGGAAGGCAGAGAAAAGGGCAGACCAAGGCTCCTGCCTTCCTGGGGCAGAGACAGAATAAACAGGCAGCTGGAAACTGGGCCAGGGAAGACCACGAACAGGTGTCATTGGAATGGAAGCCTGAGATCCAAGCAGGAAAAGGTGGTCCCAACCCCAGGGATCTTTGACTGCAGCAGAAGAGGGTTCGTTGCCTGCCTTGGCACCTTCAGATGATTTGCCTGGCCCTGCTCCATCTGATCCACGGGCAGGAGGGGGGTGTCCTGGGGCTATTGAAGGCGACATAGACCTCTATTTGGCTCCTGTGGCAAACCAAGGTGTACCAAGTGGCATTAGGAAGGAAGGCAGCTGCCTGCCCTTTGCACTGCAGACCCGGACCAGCCTTAGGGTGCAGAGCCAGAGTGAGTCTGTTCACAAAGGCTGGGTGAGACCTGTTGGTTTCTCTCTTTCTGAGTCTTGGGACCCTTTGGTAGCAGAACCACCCTGTCCCCACACCTGCTGCGCCCCTTGGGAGAGATCTGCACTAATCAGACGTGCAGCGCCAGCTCCCCCGGCCATCACAGTTTCTTTGTCCTTGATTTCCTTTTGGAGATGATCGGGGCTTCCCTGACCAAGGTCCATGGGCTTCATCTTCTATGGGCTAGAAGGTTCTGGGAGAGTATCTGCAGAGGGACAGAGAAGGACCCAGGCTGTGTGAGGCCATGACTGAGCCTGGCGTGGGGAGAGAGGCAGGGGCTAGCCAAGGGGTCCCCTAAAGAATGGAGCATAACCAAGCAGGCTTCCCAAGCGGCTGTTTCAAGGCTTGGGTACAAGTGGAAACCCAGGGGAAAAACCTGGGAGGCTTTTCACTTAGGAAACTGGGAACTGCACCTCTGCAGAGCTGGAGGAGGCCAGGAGGAGGGGTAGGCCTACCCATGGCACCTAGGGACAGCTGATGTCCCTGTGCCTACATGACCAGGCCCCTGGGTCCATCCAGGCCCTGCTGAGCTTTAGCAGCTTCCGTACTCGCATTGGGATGGGAATGACAGGGAGGGACGAGGTCACTAGTGTGGCTCCATCCTCTGGGGGATGTGCAGGAGCACACACACATACACGCAAGTATACTTACTGATGCCACAGGACACGGAAATTTGGCTCAGTCCATGTGTTTTCCTCAGTCCTCGAGGCCCTCTTCTGCCATCATTTTTGGACAGGAAAATCTGGAACTATCAAACTATAATACAATAGCCTGGAGCTGACACCGCAGCTGCGGGAGGAGGGGGGAAGACAGAGGAAGTGAACTGGGCGTACAGAAGGTGGAAGCTTACTGGGAGTGAATGAGGGGGATCAGAATGAAAAGTTTGTGACTGAGCTGAAGTTGATGGAATCTGTGGGATGAGAGAGGAGCCTGCCACAGCCCCTTCTCCTCAGCTGTCTTGTACTCCCTACCTGTCCAGAGACTGCGTCGGGGTCAGAGGTCACCCAGCACACACCAGCACTTGATCTCGGGTCACTTCACGCCCAACACAGTCATCATTCCCACCAGCGTGAAGAGGGTGGCCCGCGCCTGCCAACCTCACCTAACAGTGGCTGGAGGGCACCCTGGTTTCCAGGGCATCCTTGAGGGAGGGCTGGGCGGGGTCCGGCACCCACCCTGTCCCACACCTCCCCAACCCTGAGGCAGTAGCTTTGTAACCAGATCCATCTGGTAAATAAAAACGACTGTGTCAAAATACTTTAGGAATGTGCCTTCAAAGGGGCCTCTATGCAAAGGTGGGTTTCTTTTTATTTTTTTTAATTTATTTTTTTTTTTTAGGTTTTTTTTTGAGACAGGGTCTCACTTTGTGGTTCAGACTGGCCCTGAGCTCAGCCTCAAACTCACATCACAGCAATCCTCCTGCCTCTGCCTCCCAACTGCTGGGATTACAGGCGTGAGCCACCACACCCGGCACTGTGGTATGTGGTACTGATTGCTGTTGGGCGTGAGTCTCCACATCCAGTATGGTATGTGGTTACCTGGGAATCAAACCCGGGCCCTTGCGCTTGCAAGACAGGCGCCAGAACCACTGAGCTAACTCCCCAGCCCAAGGTGGGTTTCTTTATGTTAGCGTAATGCAGATGAAAAAAATCAATAAACTGGCCATTTTTCCTTACATAATAAAAGGATCTCATAAAAGCCACCAGCAACACAGCAGATCAGAGTTTCAAACCACAGCCACCTTTTCCCTGATGGTCAACTGAATTCGTGGTCATTGCAGAAACCTTAGACAACCCATACAACTACAGCATAGTTCTCCTTAAATAATCATCAAAGGCTCTTTAGTTCTCTAGTCAGACAACTGTTTCTGCCCACACGTGGTTTTGAGCCCTGGAAGCGTGGCTTGTCCAAAATGAGGTATGCTGTAAGAGTAAAATACACAGTGGGTGTCAAATTCGTGGGCCAAAGAGAGCGTGTAAAACACTCCATTAATGTTTGTTAGATCGAGAACGTGTTGAAATGGTTGTATAGTGGATCCCATCAAATGCATGACTTTGGCCTGGCTCTTCTCACTCTTGCTAATGTGGCAGCTATTGGACTATAGGCCTCAGATGGGTCTGCACTGTGTTCATGTGGGCAGTGCTATTCTGCAGGCCCAGCACGCCCCACCCCCACCCCATGTGCAGGCTGAGGTCTTTGGTGCCACGCCCAGAAGCTTTAAGGCGCTGATCCCCCAGCACTGGCTCAGGATCTCTGACTTGTCCACGAGACTGTTCACTTACTCATTCTCCCCGTCACAGGCTGCAGTCATCAGACGCAGTGTCCTCCTGGGTGCAGTTCAGCGGCACGAGGGAGATCCCAGACCTGGCCAGAGCCCTGGGCGTCCAGTGGGCCTCCAACGCTTGGAAGGTCTTTTACTCCCCGTAGAGATGCAAACTCCAGTGGGACCAGGAACCCCTTGGTTCGATCTTTTTGGGACCTGCCCACTTGAGGGCAGTGTGCCCATCACCATCTTCATTTTCACACACACACACGTGTGCGCGCACACACACACACACATATACACACACACACACACATACTCCAGGGAGGCTGCTGTAAAGCAATCACAATACAATCCATTCTACAGTGAGTTTGGAACTGCAGCAAGCTCTGGTGATGCTGCATCCCAGTGCCAGATCCTGGAGGTGGGTTTGTAGAGAAGCTAAGGGGTTGCCTGGCCATGGGCCTCAGGAAGCCATGCAAGGTTGGGGATCCCATGCTCCATGGAGGAAGCTGAGACACGCTGCTATATGAGAGGGCAGCTCTGAATGTGTTCAGGAAGCCCCAAGTCCCCTCCTAGCTCCATGGCCTGGAGCCTGGTCACCTTGCACCTCTCAGGGGCCACAATCAGACCCTGTCTATATCAGCTGCAGCAGACCCAGGAGATTGTTCACCGCTGTCACTGGAGTGGGGTTTCCGCATGCTGTCTGAGCAATATGGCCAGGTGCATTCTTCTGCATGGAGGCCACGCCCGGGCTCCAGGCAGGCTTCTCATGCTGGAACATCGGCCACGTCTGCGGAGTCCATGGGGCAGAGGATGCTCTCTTCAATCCTCCAAAGGCCCAGAGAAGCCTGCGTGCAGATCTACTCTCGGGGTTGGAACTGCTGTAAGATCACGTTAATATCTGTGACAAGCTTAGCATGGTGCCGCTGGCTCATAGTAAGCACTATACAATTGCTTGTTCATAAAGAAATAAACAGAGAAAAGGCAAGGGAGCCACAGAGGGAAGAGAAAGTGAGGAAGGCAGAAAGATTGACCACACTGGGCAGAGGAGCCACACTGGACAGAGCCAGGAGGCCCCGCCAGGTTGGGTGGGACAGAGATGAGTCAGAGGCTGAGCCCTAGAAGAAAGGCTTCCCGGAGGAGGTGGCGAGAGGCTGGCGAAGTTCCCACCTTCCCTGGGTGTGTTTTTCAACTTCTTAGGAATTCTCAGCGAGCAGGCCTTGGGTAACCAAACACCCCAAGAGCTGAACCCTCCTCTGGAAACTGAAGCTTTGCATGGATTCTGTAGGAGGAAAAAAATGCTCCCAGACAGAACTTCATGCTCTGGCTGTGCTCCAGGACTCAGGCTGGCGGTTTCCGAGCCTGGAGTCGCCCAGCAAGCTGCAGCTGGGCAGCCTCTGCCGGCCGGGCGCTGATGTCACCAAGGGAAGGAAATGACAGTGGTCCAGTCTCCAGGCCATCATATCCCAGTGACGGGTCCCCCAGGCACGTCTCTCCCTAGCAGTGATTACAACCCAAGTCACTTTTAGCAGGTTATGTCATCTACCTGTTGCTACTCATTCTGTCCCCTCTTGGATGCCCTCCCGTGCATAGCCAGTGCGGGAGTGGGGACAGACTGGCGTTCACAATGGCCCTGAGTCATGGGTGGCTCATTTCTCCCAAGCTGCTGTCCTGACCCTTCTGTTGCCTGAGCGTGGCACTGGAGCCCCTCTAGATTTCGGTGGGCTGAACAGAGTAGGAAGCTGCTCTGGGGGGCACTGACACCTGGGAACAGGGCACCCTCATCTCCACCCACCTGCTCCCCACCAGTGTCACTGTGCGTGAGTGTGTTGTGTGTACTGCACACTGGATTCACGCAGTGACCTGTGATCTCAGGGATCAGGTCCCCCCTCAGCCCGACCTTTTAGCAGAGTCAGGTCAGCCCTGATCACCTGTGAAACGTGCGATGATAAAGTCAGCCTCCCAGGCTCACAGGCAAGAGCCCATATGAGGGTGATTCTCAACTGGGGGTGACTTTGCCCTCAAGGAACATCTGACAAGATCTAGGGACATTGGGGTGAGGGTGGTGGTGTTGCCAGTACCTAGTGGGTAAAGGTCACAGGGAGCCCCCCTGAACAGCCGCAGCACACAAGATAGCCCATTTGTCAAAAAACGTTCCCGAATGTCAAGGGTGATGAGGCTGAGAGACCGACCGCTCTAGAGCACCCTGCTCGGGGCCAGCGTTGCTGGAACAGTCCCCACAGCAGGGCTGAACATGTACCGTCCCAGCCGGCACCCCAAAAGTGAGGCACGACCAGTCTTGTGTTACGTAAGAGGAAAGTGAAGCATGCCAAGACCTCACCGCCAATTAATGGGGAGCTGGCTCTTGTTTAGGTTCATGAGCATGATGACCAGGCCCTGGACCTCCGTCATTCAGGGTGCCTCCCTCTGCCTCACTTTGTGAAGTCCGCTCTGTTCGTCTTTCACAGATGGCTGGGTGAGTGCAGGCACGTGGCACGAGGCCTGTGGTGTGGGCAGTGCCAAGGAAGGGGATGAAAATGCTCTTGGGACGGTTGCCTGTGAAAAGCTTCTTAGAAGGCTGTCTCATCTTCTGAATGAGCCCTTGTCACCCGCCCTGTATTCCCCCAGTCACTACAACATCAGCAAAGGTACAGGTGTCTGTCAGCACACAGCCTCAAACAGTCCGAAAGGCAACGTGGCAGAAGAGGGTCAGAGGTGAGGCCCGGAACTTCCCCAGAAAAAACGCACTCTTTGGACTAAATGAGGCTGTTTTATCCATTTGTGGATTCAGGGGTTGAACTCAGGACCTCCACACTGAGCTTTATTCCCAGCTCTTTTCCATTATTTTGTAACAATACCTCACTAAATTCCTAAGTTCCCCAGGGTGGGCTTGAACTTGCCTCAACTTCCCAGGAGCAGCATGAGTGAAATGTACAGATTGGTCAGGTGGATAATGTTGTGCTTCATTCACTTACTGTCCATTAGATACTTACAATATTTATGGAGACGACTCACTTTCAAGGGCCCTGGGATTATTATGCCACCACTGGTAGAAATTGTTTTTTATTTTTTAACTAATTCATGAGCAGGAAATTAATCCTGCTGGCAAAATCTGTCCCTTCGGGTTATTAGGTAAGAAGATTACAAAGTCCAAAAGCAGAAAATGTAAGACGAATGCCATAGTTTATGGAAAGGGCAGTTTATTAGCAGCCAGTGACTCGAAGGACAGACAGAGCCCCAAAACAGGGGCCATGAAGACACGGGGGTAGTGAGCTGGCAAGTGACTCATCATAGAACAAAAAGGACCCTGGAAACTAGTCTTGGCTTGGGAGACAGCTCAACTTAAAGGAATGTTCATTTCCTTCCCTGATTTAAGGGAACCAAGTATACTTTTTGTTGATCCCTGAAATCTCACAGACCTAAGAGAGGTGGCTCAAACAAGCAGCTCAGGACAGAACTGGCCCTTGCCTTTCCCAGCAGCATCTGCAGAAGCATCGACACCCTGACCACTTGGAGATGAGGGAGAGGAATAGCATGCCAAGATAGGCTGGAAAATAGGAAACTTCGCAGCCAGGGAACAGAGGACATGTCTTATAGATGCTCAAATATCAAACCTGACTGACGCATGAATCACAGAGACGAAGTTCAGCATAGCCCTGTCTGGGAAGGAGAAAGGCAGCAGCCTAAGAGATTGTCCCCCAGCGGTCTTGGGAATGAAGCTGTGCAGACCATGTCAGCCTGAGCCCTCCAAAGTCAACAGTCTGTGTCACTCCCCAAACAGTTGGTAAAATCAGCATATCTAAAATCGATTATGTGTGTGTGCATGCATGCACATACACGCATACCTTTTTAAAAGTGTTGAGATTGAACCTTCAAACATGCTAGACAAGTGCTCTACCACTGAGCCACACCCCCAGCCCTCACCAATTATGTTTTTATTCTTTTTGAAAATGACACCTCATAGCCCTCTGGGAGATACTTTGCTGTATGAACATACATTTAGAAAAATGGCATATGAAGGTTACAGTGTCAGTTGCTTTCGGAATTGACAATGGAAAGGAGGATGAAGTTACATAATTGTGTGTGTGTGTGTGTGTGTGTGTGAGAGAGAGAGAGAGAGAGAGAGAGAGAGAGAGAGAGAGAGAGATCTTGCCAACCTAAAATCTTGAGTTCTTAGGGACCAGTCTCCCTGGCATAGCAGAGAACACGGAGGCTATTTCTGGCAGGGATGTGACAGCTCAGGGCATTTCTCCAAACCTGTTCTTGCTGTCCAAGATGCAGACAAAGGGTCCCTTAGGCCACTTGGCACCTGCTGATGTGGCAGCCCAAGGACCGAGCAGCTCTGCTGTACCCCACCACATTCAAGGAATTCATCAACTTGGGCCCAAATGGGGGAGCCTCTTCTGCAGGAAAGGGAATGTGATGACAGTGACAAGGGCAGGAACAGCAGCCACCATGGCCAAGCATGCCAGTGTCACTGCGCTGCAGCTTCGGTACCGACTTGAGAAGAACGGGGCTGAGGCGGTTCAACAAGGGCTGTGAGGCTGGAAAGCGCTCCATGTCACCCACACCATCTGGTCTCACTCCCAGTCCTACCCTGGGAACCAGGGGATGCTGACAACGGTGCGACCTTAAAAGGCAACTTTACAGTCAACTTCTAGAAGCCTTGAGGGTTCCCTAGTGTCCGTGCCACAAGGAATTATTGGGGAGCAGCTGTATGAACCTGTAATCCACCCAGAATCAGATGTCATGTAGGAGAGAGTACAGCCGTTGGGTTCCTGTGGGTCTTAGGTCAAGAGAGAGGGGTCTGGTTTCCTGCAGGAGGTTGGCCCGATGCATGCTGGGAGATAACCGGATGTCGAGAGGCGGAGGAAAGGGAGAGTGTCTTCCCAGGGGTGGGGATGCCAGTGTGGCCCCTGGGGGCTCAGCCTGAGTGCGGATGCCTGGGAGACCTGCCTCCTCCTCCTCTTCCCGAGAAGCTTGAAGACTTGCAGAGGAACACCTACTGTGTGGACGGGGAGCAAGATCAAAGCTCTCCTCCCTTAACAGCACTGCAAAAGCCTCCTGGTTGGAGGGCAGACACTGCTCCTGGGCCTACCATTCTTTAGGCTCTGGCCTACGCTGCAGAAGAAAGCAGCATTCTGCCCTCCTGGCTGGGAGATAATACACGCGTCCACGTTGTGGAAGCGACTGCATGTGCTTGGCCGCCCAGTACTGAAAGCTCCCGTTTAAGTGGGACCACAGACACATGGGGGGGGGGGAGAGGAGTGTGGCGGGGACTCAGAGTAGGTGGGGCATGCGGGCCGGAGTGTGCCGGGGGAGAGGGGAAAAGGCGGGGGAGAGGGGCAAGGGCGGGAAGAAGAAACTTTTGGCTTGAAAGTACAGCCTCTTCGTCCCCATCCGGATGTACCCCAGGTGTTCGCTAGCTCTGCCACGTTTTAATTTGGGGGCCACTGGAAGTTTCTCCCCGCTGTGAAAACCCTTTCCACCCTCTACAAAAACCCAAAGGGGCACTTACCCCGGATAAAAATAAAACTTGGAGGGGCCGCAGGAATGAAATACTTTCTTCCTGTGTTTAAATTTCTACGGAAAATCTGACCCGAGCGGCCGCCGCCCCAGCCATAAGCGGGCGGAGTGCGCTTATATCTTTAAGGAAAGGAGGCGGGTGTCCAAGTTCCGGACCAGGCGCCCCGGCCGCCCTCGAGACTCGCAGCCAGGTGGAGGCGCGGTCGGCCTCGGGGGAGGGTCGGGCGCACCCGCACGGTGCGCGGGCCGGGCGGGCCGAGGGCGGGCGGGCGGAGCAGAGCGGGAGGCGGCCACGTCCCCTGCGGGCCAGGGCGCGGGAAGGCCCGGCCCCCTGAGCGCGCCGCGAACGCTGCCGTCTCCGCTTGCAGAGGCCGCCGGGGCCGTGGATGGGGAGGGCGCGCCGCCCGGCGGTCCCCGCGAACAGGCGGCCACGATGAGGGTCCACGAGAAGTATTCGACGCTCCCGGCCGAGGACCGCAGCGTTCACATCATTAACATCTGCGCCATCGAAGACATTGGTTACCTGCCTTCCGAGGGCACGGTGAGTCGGAGAAGCCGCGCACCTGCGCCGCGCGGGAGGGCGGGGTCGGGCTGCAGTGAGACCTCCCCGGGCGCCCACCTGCGCACGTGCGACCCGGGTGCAGCCTGCTGGCCGAGCCACGAGTGCGCGCCCAACTCGGGCTCCGCGTGTCTGGGGCGCGGCGCCCACCTGGAAAGTGACCGGCATCCGCAAGGTCTCACCGCACCGCCATCCTGTGGGTTCCAGCCCCAGGCGCGACCTGGCAGAGTGCGTCCTTCCCAGCACGCAGGGCCACGCACAACTCAAAGCCAGGGCAGAGGCGGGCCCTGGTCGGTCAAGATTGCTTTTGGAACTCGGTCTCCCGCCGCCCTCGAGTGTCGCGGCGGAGGTGGGGCGGGGGTGGGGGCGGCGCTGGAGCAGAGCCAGTCCCTGGGTTGGGGACCCCTTTCGTCTGGTCCTGCGTAACTACCACTTTCTTGAGGACCAGACCCAGCAGATCAAGAGATCCGTGGGGACAGAATTCGCCTATGAGGAGTTTGGCTAAAGGACAGTTTCCTGGGAGAAGGGAGGGCTGTGCCTGGCGCGGTGGGATGTGGTCCTGGAACCTTAGAACTGAATTCCCTTCCCCTGGAGGCCCCTTCAAGGCCCCTCCCCAGGCCTTGCCCAGGCCCCCTCGTGGCTGCCCCGAGCTGGGAGGTGGGGAGTTTCCCTGGCCTCCAGATTGGAGAACTGGAAGGGGGCTGCTCCTCAATGAGGCACAGGGTGGAGCCGCTGCAGAGCACCCAGAGGCTCCAGCATTGGTCAGATCTTGCACCCTTGGGGTCTCAGCTGGGGGCTGCCCTGGGAATGAGCCACGGAGCTGCGGGGAGCTGGAGACCAGGTGTGGGCGGAGCCTGCCTGCGCCTGAGATGAACGGGATTGGCTTTAGAGTACAGGGGTCGCATTTGGACAGAGCTGTGTGCCAGGCCATGTTCCCCACCCCCACCCCAGCGCCCACAAAGGAGACAGCGAGGGCTCTGCGCTTCCAGCCTTACAGAGTGGTGATGGAATGTTACCCAGGACGGTGACAAGGGACAATTCCGTAGCACTGGGCCAGCACTGTGTCTTAGCTTGTTTAACTAGCAACTGTGTAGGGTAGGAGCTATTATTATGGAGGAGGAAATTGAGGCCCAGAGGGGCGGCTGGCTGCCAGGAAGACGGCTGGGGAGGGCCCCAGACACAGAGGCAGGTGGCACAGAAAGCCTGCCTTAGAGTGGGGACATTGTGGGGAAGAAGGAGCTGGTTATCTCCATTGTGGGAAACTCAAAGAAGGTGACTCCACTTAAGAAGCACAAAATGATGGACAGATGGACATTGTGAAGTGACCCCTTTAGATTTGGCTGTCCCTTGGGAGAAGGGTAAGGGTGCTCTGAAGATCAGGGACCTGTTGCTTGTCCAGACTCGGCAGCCATCTGTATCCCCAAACCCAGAGGAGGCCACAAAGTCTGCCAAGAGGCTGCTCAGCCCCACGTTCAAGATCTTCACAGTCCCAGAAAATGTGGATGAGCCCAGGTGTGACCACGGACATCTGCACATAGGTTTCTCCACATGGAGCACTTGCTTTCGTGGGTCCGGAGGGCTGTGGGCCAGGGGCCTGCCTGTAGGACAGAGAGGTTCTCCAGCCACATGCTGCCAGAGACATGGCCACAGATGGCAGGAAGGAGCAGCTCGGGGCCTGGGGCCCGTGGGCGCAGGAGGCACGGTGTCAGGAGGAGCCTCCAGGGCATCCCCAGCACTCTCGGGCCAGCAGTCGTCTCTCAGTCATGACTGAGTCACCCAGCGAAGGCTACTGTGTACCGCAGAGGCCCCTGGGTGTGGGCTGCAGACTATTCCCATCCCAGGCTGGGCGTGGTGACACACACCGGGATCCTGGTATTGTGGAAGGCTAAAGCAAGAGGATCACAGGTTTGAGAACAACCTGGAACCTGAGCAAAACCTTATGTCAAAAAAGACTTAGAAAGCTTGGGAAGTAGCTCAGTCAAAAGGTTCTAGAGTCAATCCCCTCTGCTGTCTCCCCCCAATTCTTGTCCTGTTGCTAGACAGATACGTAGACATAAATCTCGAATATACACACATTGTCCTCAGATTGAGCTGCTTCTCTCCAGGCTACAGTTCCCATCCTGTACCCCTCTGCCCGCCCCAGTCTGTC
Source organism: Petromus typicus (assembly GCA_004026965.1). Classification (NCBI taxonomy): domain Eukaryota; kingdom Metazoa; phylum Chordata; class Mammalia; order Rodentia; family Petromuridae; genus Petromus; species Petromus typicus. The sequence continues at coordinate 14,856 of PVIR01001925.1, forward strand.
ATCCTCAAGTTCAAGGATGAAAGTGACCTATTATTGTACAAAGAGACAGGGAGGTTTAAGAAGAAAGACTTCAGAAGCCGTAGGCCAAGTGAATGCACTTGATTTCATTACATTTTCCTCACGTTAAGTTTTGACTGTTTCTACCTTCAAACTGATGGCCATCCGTGGCCTGGGGTTTGTGTGTTCCAATAAGCGCTGATACCCCAGAGATGCCTGACTGGCCAGTGCTCAGATAAGGGCGTATCCTGCTTATTTGCTGTAGGAGACAGTCTCTATAGAGGAACAAGAGTGTCTGATAACCATAAATTGATATGTTATAGTATAATCCAAGTATCAGACAGCATAGAATAAAAGTGAAGTTTCAGACTGATGTTCCCCTCAGGTTTGAAATTCAGAGTCTTTTAACCAAGAGCAAGTTTACAGGTCTTTTGTCAGATGTGATATTACACTCCTGTAATCCCAGCACTTTGAGGAGGCAGAGGCAGGAGGATGGCAAGTTTAAGCCCAGCCTGGATCACTTAGCAAGACCTTGCCTCAAAATAAAAAATAGGGCTGTCATTCAGGACAAAAGCTGTGGATTCAACCTGCACTTTTTAAAAAAAAGGTTGGCGGTCTCTTATTTTTCTTTCTTCCACTTTCTGGGACACTGAACATAATAGAAGCTCTTAGGAAAGTAATGGTGAATAGCTTTTCAGTGTTAACAAATAGTCCCCTGTAGCATGCGTGCCATAGGTTCACCACCACTACCTGTGGGTGATCATGATTTCTCGTGGAATACATAATGTTCCATTCCTGGAGCCCCAGCTCCAAAGAGGAGCCAAAGGGAAGCCACTGGGTTCCAACAGCATCTGAGCTGTGGGCACCGGCTTGCTCTGCCTCTTTGCCCCTCCCTGGAGTCTGGGGAGAGCTCTAGAGAGTCCCTGTGGGCCAGATGCCAGCCCCACTGGCTGTCATTGTCTGTGGTCTTCGGACAGGGCCGCCAACACATTCCTGCCATGAAGGGGAACTCTGTCTTCCAGTGTTTGCCCGTGTGACCCCAGTACATCTCCTCCACCGTTTTCTTGTCTTCCTTTGCAAAGCTCTTTTCAGGAACATCTCCCCCAAATGCCAGGACTTGACCTTTAAAATGCCATCAGAGTTCCTCCTGTCCCTTTTATCCCACAAGCATCCTGTGAGGGGAAACGGAGGCCCAGCGGTGGAAGGTGTCGTGTCTCACTCACCAGCCTGGCTGGGTCTCAACTTATGTGTCCTTGACTCTGACAGCCACTGCCCACGACCGTCCCCAGACCCACACTGTCACTCCTCCGTGCGTGTAGTGTCCACCCATCTACAGTTACACATTCAGAGCCAACCACCAAAAGGAGGAAGGAAGAATCATTTGTCCCTGACACAGATGCACAGAGGGGACTCTTGCCTGTGAGAACACAGAGGAGAGTATTCTGAGCCTTCTTAAGCTCTGTATCTGGAAGTTATGCAGAAAGCCCCCACATCCTTCCCACTGTGCTGACATCTTTGCCTTTGTGCCCTGTTCCACTTAAGTAATGTACCTGGTGCTCCACGCAAGGGCCCTAGAGTCCCCTGGGCACCTCGGCACTTCTGCAGGCCTTGATGTGTGACGCCCCCATGTCCAGCCTGCAGACCTCCCTCCAGGAGGAGCAGGTTGGGAGAGCTCCCACAATTTCTCTCCTCGTTGCTACTCTGAGGCTTACTCAGCTGGTAAAATGAAAACATTAGCAGATAAAGCAGCTTGCTCAAGACCACACAACAACCCCGCCATGGAGCCAGGCTCTGGATCACTACATAGTGTGAGTGCCACCTCCCGCTGGACCTGGTGCCACATCCAGCTCTTTTTGTCACTTTATGCACCTCTGTTCCTCACTCTTGTACCAGGGATGCAACTCAGGACCTTGCACTTGCGAGGCAGGCACGGGACCACTGAGCTACATCTCCGGCTCATCCTTTTGTCACTTTTAAAAAACCTGCGTTTGACCTTGTGTCAGCTTTGTGGTCCACTCTGACCATGAGCTTGTTCCTCCCTGCCGTTCTGTGGTTCTTTGCTTGTATGTCTCACTCATGAGGGTGCACTGTCTGCCAGGGCCTGTTGTAGACGAAAGCTGAAATTCACGTTGCGCCCCCCAGAGCAGGCCAGTAATGGGGGAGGTCTTGGGGCGGCACGGAGATGCTGAGCTCTGCTGGGGCAGAGCCCGACCTTGAGCAGGGGCAGGCTGTGTCCACCCCATCAGGCCTCTGGCTGCCTCTGCCTCCCGGTGCTGGGAAGCTGGAGAGGTTTCTGCCTTCCCAAAACTTGGGTCCTGAGGGCAAGTATGTTCCTAGAAAGCCCCAGTGACAGGTGCTGATGGTTCACCTGGACCATAGCTCATCTGATGAGGCCACACCCCAGGACAGTTCTCTGTCCTTTCCAAGATGGGACCCTGACAAATCCCCTTCCTTTCCTTTAAGGGCTATTGCCCCCCTAGTTCAATATCAGGCCTTGTTTTTGGAGGCCTTGGGCAGGTGCGGAGTGGAGACTCAGCAGGGCAGTCCTGGGCCTCGCTTCCAGTGGGGGCCGCTACAAATGGAGGTCGTATAGTGCATGGGTCAGGGCAGCCGATTACAAGACCCCACATTGGCCTTAGCATCCTGAAGGCACGTTAGCATCCTGAAGACCAGGTTGAAATATAAAGTGGGCCATGTCAGGAGGGAAGATGGACCAAGGGGGCAGGATGCACGCCCATGGGAGGGGTAGCGAGGGCTGGGAGAGGTTCAGGGAGGAGCTGTCACTGGCCTAGGCTTGGCATCATGACAGGCCTGGTCCTCAAGCCACATGTAGGGCATTGAGCACCATGAGTCCCCAGATGGTGGCAGCCAGCCAGGGAGCCTGGTCCCTGGAGGCTGCATGTCCCTTGGTCTGACTCCCTCGTACCCTCTGGCCCTGCTGGTCCTGACCTCGTTGTCTGCACAGCTCATCTTCCAGGGTCGGCCTTTGGGGCAAATAAGACCTTGGCACCAGTTCACCATGACTCTGCACTTCTCTGACCTTCCTGGGTTACTTAGGGCGGGAGTATCTGCCCTTGGTCAGGGGACACAAGGCAGGGTGATGAGATGGCCCTCAGGCGCCTGGCCCAGGCACGTTTTGGACCTGCTGCTGAGCCCAGCAGCACGGTCATCTACTCAGCTAATCCTCTGGCCAGGGAGGCAGTGTGAGCCATGCTGTTTGTCCTAGAGAACCAGGCCTGCGACTCAGAGGATGGGCCTCCCCCTGGGCCTGAGCCGCAGGCACAGAGGCCAGGTTCCCACTGGCCTGCCCTGGCCTGCCCAGCCCTTCCTTGCCATGAACCTGCAGCCTGGTGTGGCCTAGACTTCCCTGTGGCCTGTACTTACCTGCTGTGAGTTCAGCCCTCCTTAGGCACCGCCCCTGCTGGCTTCACAGATGGCAGGGCAGGACTGAGGCCACATTCTTCCATTGTCCCTTAGTGTCCATGCCAGCTAGTAGAAGTTTGGTAGCCAGAGCTATTAGTGGGCTGCTGGGGCGAGCACCTCTCTCATGGAGTCTCAGCTTCCTCTAAATCGAGTGGACCCAGTGTCATTTCCTCCTCCAAAGGAGCAGCATTCAGTGGGATGGCATGCTTGTGTCCAGCAAGAGCAGTACCCCAGTTCCTGTGCCATGGGATGGGAGAGTCCTGAGTGTGCAGACAGGATTGAGGCTGGGCTCAGATGGAAGATCTTGGGCCCTTCTTACCTTGCTGGCCTTCACTTCTCTGTATGAACACACACACACACACACACACACACACGCACGCACACACGCACGCACGCACACACGTCCCTTGTTAACTACAGATAAGAGATGCTTGAGTCCTCATGAACTCAGCAATTCCTGCTGTCCTCAAAAGCCTGCCCTTCCCCACCCTGTCCGAGATCCAGGGCAGTGCTGTCTCCTCCAGGGGCTGACAACCTGGGACCAGAGATGCAGAGATGCCAGCTATGAAGCCCCGTCCCTAACCACATGGAAGGATTCCAGGCTTCTGCCATCAGCACTTGGGAAAGGTGGGCAGATCGGCCCAGAGCCCTTGTGCCCCTCCCCCCTGCAGCTGAACTACAGACAGCAGTACCCACTTTATGTCTTGCCCCTCAAGCCCCACAGCCCTTGACTGTGTAGGCATCGTGTGCCCCCCCAGCTTCCTCCTTTACCTTCCCTCCAGACAGGGTCTTCCTGCTGCGTCTCACCACCACGCAGCCCTGTAGAGTCACTACATAGTTGGCTGTCCTGGGCCACTGTGACCATGAATCAGGTGGACTTTTCAGGCTGATAGATTTCCAAGTCAAGGCCGGGCTCCCAGGTGTTGGTAGAGCCTGAGCTGTTTACCTGAGCGGTTTAGGGACACATGGACACTTCCCAGCCTCCCGCCCTCTAGGCAGCCTCAGGTGAGATGGGGACAGGTAAGAGTGAGACAAAAGAGAGAAGGGTGCCTGAGGGCTGCAGTGACCAGTGGGGTTACGGAGCAGGGAGCAGAGCCCAGCAGCTCATCCTGTGAAGGGTCCCTTCTCCTCCAGGCCTGCTGTGCAGAGGGAGCCGCGGCAGGGCAGTGCCCAGCCTGGAGGGAAAGGTTGGGCCGTACGCATGAATTTATGGTCGGGGAGGTTCCTGCAGGAAGAGGCTCGGTGTAAGAAGAGGGAGGGACAGCTGCCGCTCCACTGACCTGGGGCATTTGACACGTGCCAGCAGCCTTGAGCTCCACCTAGGTGTACCTTGTCTCAGATGAGGTTGTGTCTTGGGGCTGAGCAGGCGTCGGGGGCTGCGCTTGGCTGTGGGAACATTGGGGAACCAGGTGGTCACATGGAGCCGAGAACCACGGTGGCTTGGAGTGGCTTCTTAGGCTTCCTCCCAGCCTGGTTCATTCGTATCCCCCCCACCCCCCACCACTATCAAAGACCAGCCGCCACCGGACCTGTCTGCTCTCGGCAGCCAGCAGAATCCTACGGGAGATCTAGCTGTCAGGGTTTGTCTTCAGCAACAGCTGTACCACATTCAGTTGTGTGGATTTTTGGCTTTTTAACCCCTGCACCCCACTTCCAAGTCTCATTCAGGCCCTTGGGCCCCTTCAGGTGAAGAAGAAAAATGAGGCACACAGAGTCTGCCAGTGCCCTGCCCACACCTTTGCTCATCCCAGACAGTCCTTGTCCACATGCAGTTGGCTTCCTGCTCCTCCACAGCAGGGAGCATCCAACTGGAGTGAGGGCCATGTGGAAGGCGTCACCAGAAGGTGTCCGGAAAAGGTGGAGGGCAGGTGGAAGTGCAGGGGCACACATGCCAGGGAGGCCCCACCCAGGGAAACAGAGCAGGCAGGAAATCGTGCAGCTTCCACCCTCTCCGGGTACCGGCCCTGGGTAGGCCTGGCCCGGTCCTTGGGATCCCCAGCAGGACAGCCTGGGGTGATACAATAGTGACTTTTCAGCCTCCTCCCTCCTGTATTAATTCATTCCACTTCAAGTTTCTAGCAAGGCCAGGATTTCAGGAGAAGCCAGAATTAAGTGTGAGCCACACAGCCAGGCATTGGCCCTGTAGCCGCCTTGGTGCCAAGTTCCCTGTGTTGCTCAGAGGTTATGATTTGCACTAGCAGATACTTGTGCTCAGCACTGCCTGAGCTGGTCCGTGGCTATGACGAGTTCTGCCTACAAGATTCACTTTGCAGTTTTATAGTAGATTGTCCAAGCCACCTGGTGGGTCCCTGGGTGTAGCCTGCCCTGGCTCTGGAGACAAGGAGGCTTTCCGGGTGAACATTATGTGACACGGCATCCTCATGAATAGTTAGCAGCCTGTGTCACCTTCCAGAACATCTGCTCCGTGAATGACAAGATTATGCATATAATCTACTCAAGTCCTCCTGTGTACTGTAAATCATCTTTGGACAACTTAAAACACTTAGTCCAGGGGAAATGCTGTGTTCAGATTTGACATACTGTATTGTTTTGCGAATAATGACAAGAAAAAGATCTATGCGTGCTCGGCACAGACCGGGAGCTTTTCTGAATGTTTTCTAATCCTAGTCAGTTGAAACTGTGGGTGGAGAACCGGTGGATTTGGAACCCATGGCTGTGAGGGGGTTAGAGAGTTGTGTTTGTTGAATGAATGAGTGAGCATGTGGCACAGTCCACAGCCCATCATGAACATCCTGATTTCCCCTGTCCTCCTCAGCTACTCAACTCCTTGTCTGTGGATCCCGATGCCAAGTGCAAGTATGGCCTGTACTTCCGGGACGGCAAGCGCAAAGTGGACTACATCCTGGTGTACCATCACAAGAGGCCCTCGGGTAGCAGGGCCTTGCCCAGGAGGGTCCTGCACAACGAAGCTGTCCCAGGGGCTCGCGGTGCCAAGCAGGACCAGCCCCTGCCTGGGAAAGGGGGCCAGGTAGAGGCGGGATCGCCCGAGCCCCCCATGGACTACCACGAGGACGACAAGCACTTCCGAAGGGAGGAGTATGAGGGCAATCTCCTGGAGGCGGGCCTGGAGCTGGAGCGCGACCAGGACGTAACTATCCACTTCTCCTGGGCTTTGTGGGTGTGCGGGTCAGGGGGTCTGCTTTGTCTTTTCACTCGGCCTGTCTGTTCCTAGGGAAGGGTCAGGTGACAGGTGGTGCAGAAAGGGTTTCTGGGAAGCTCTGGGGAGCCCTGATCCCACCTCCTCTGGCCACATCTGCTTAGGGCGGGGCTGGCCTAGGTGGCCATGACTTGCTGGGTCAGAGTGCATCCTGCCTTGCTCCATCCTGCCTGGAAGACTTACCCTATCAGAGACACAGGGCCAGGCTGCCCTGGGGTTTTCCTGGATAGCCTTGGCTTCCGGTCTATAAAACTAGATAGGTCTGAGAGTTTCTGCTCTGAACTCTGTGCGTCTGTGATGGTGAGTTCTGCAGCCACCTCCTCCCAAGCAAAGCGGAAGAGTCTTTCTAAGGAATGTTCTGGAAAGAGTGGAGGGTCTCCTCCCCTCTGAGACCTGCTCTGTGAAGGCCGAGGGCATAGCAGGGAGTAGATGACAGGGATGCTGCGTTTGACTAACCAGCCGATGGCTGAATGTGCCTAGACCACTGCTTTACCCTCACTGTACTCAGCGCCCTTCTTTATATGAGTGGATGGAGAGGCCCCTGCTCTACAGAATTGTTGCTTTGCAGACTGACCAAGAATCAGCACAATGGCCGGGGATGTAGATTAGTGGCACCACACCTGGCTCACAAGCACAAAGTCCTGAGTTCGATCCCCAGTACCAGAAAAAAAAGAATCAGCAAAAGTCTACCCACATAGGAAGGTCAGAAAAGTCCTCAGTAGATTAACTTAGGAGGCTGTTGAGTCAACTGTGAATGTTTGAAAGAAAAGTTGGCATGAGTTTGAAGTCACGGTGTCCTTAAATAATGAATACTTTCTGTTCCGTGCTAAGAAAGCCTCTAGTCTTTAAACCCAGAAACCAGTTCTTGGGGGATCTGAGATGCAAACCAGCAGGAAGCCTCAGTGGAACTTCTTTTGACCTTGACTCTGTGTGACCCTAACCCTGGAGATCCAAGGATCTTGTGAGTGCTCTTACCTCCCTGGGCTCCTGCTCATCTGCTCCAGGTGTGGCTGGGACAGGTGTGTGCGCTCCTCTTGGGGATGGTCCTGGGAAGGGCTTTGACAAGTAGGGATAGTCAGGGAGCAAAGATCTGAGCCTAATGAGAATTTGAAGAGTGTCCCCTGACTTTGGGGACAGTAGCCAGTGGCTACCAGGTGTCTGCTGGTCCTTTAGAGGCTCTGCCTCACTGTCTTCAAGCAGTTGATCTTTCGTGCTAACTTTTCTCATTGTTTCACCCGGCCTGCCCTGCAGCTTTTGGAACAATACAGCTACTATTTGGAGTCCGTCTCAGCATGTGGCTTTAGACCTAGAGGGACACAAGGCCTCCAGCAGGGCCTCTCCAGGAGCCGCAGTGTGGGGAGCCCGGAGGCTGAGTGCCTGTACCCTGTCTTGTTTCCCGGGGGATTTGCTGTCTGTCCAGGTTACTCTCTTCTGATGACAACTTTAAACTCAGGCTAGCCAGGAGCCTCTGCAGGCTGGTAATTCAGACCACCTTGATCTAAAGCTCAGATCTCTACCTGTCCTTCTTGACCTGCTGAGCCTCAGTTTCTCCATGTGTAAGAAGAACATAGTCATGTTCACAACACCAGGTTGTCAAGCGTACCCCTCATAAAGCGCTCAGCACACAGTCAGGCACATGGCACGTTCTTCCTGGTGATATTAGTACATTACTATGTCATATATCCAAAAAGGAGAGAGAGGGGATCCTTCCAAGTTCCATTAAATGCCATATGTAAATATTCCTAACCCCAGAATTTCATAGGCAATCTGCCTCTCCAGCTAAATAAGGTTTTTTAGTGGTTTACTTGACTCTTTAAAATGAAAGTATAATGCCTATAATTCAAGCTACTCAGGAGGCTGAGGCAGGAGGGCGCAAGACCAGCCTGGGCGACTTAGTGCAGTCCTGTTTCATAATTAAGAGGACAAGGCTATAGCTAGTGGTAGAGAACTTGCCTAGCATGGGAGAGGCAATCCCCATGTGAGTTCAATCCCCAGTACTGAAGAAAAGAAGAAAGGAAGATGTGACTGCAGAAAGGCAAAACAGTTCTGGTTTCCAAAGCGGCTGAAGCAAGGTTGCTCCCACCTCCCCTCTGGAGCCTTAAGTCATCACCAGTGTTAATTTTGAGACAGAGTCTTGCTTTGTAGTTGAGGCTCATCCTGAGCTCACTATGTAGCCCAGGTGAACCTCGAACTCACAGCAGTCCTCCTGCATCAGCCTCCTGAGTGCTGGGATTATGGGCTTGAGTCACCACACCCCGCACTGTGGTATGTAGTTACCAGGGATCAAACTCAGGACCTTGAGCTTGCCAGGCAGATGCTGGAACCACTGAACTAAATCCCTAGTGCTTGTCCCCAGTGTTTTACAAGCACCTCTTGGAAGCCCCAGAGCTTTTCCGCACCATGTGAGGAGCCAACAGCTACTTCACAGGTGGGCAGAGCCAGGACCTGGGAGAGACTGTGGGCACAGGCTGGAGACGACTACGGCTTTACCTGTTTCAGGGCAGAGAGCTGCTCTGTGAAGGAGTCACCCCCGGGGTGCCGCATATAACAGGGAGTCGGAGGATATGCCATTTGGGAAAAGAGAGCCTTTGAGAGGAGCCAGTTGCACAGTCTTCCCCAAGGTGAAGGACAAGTCCCCCAAGTCAGCCAGGCCCTCAGACACTCAGTGACACCCCGCAATGGAGACGCACTGGACTCAACCTCAGCACTATGAGCGCTTGAGATTCAGCAGCGTCTCTGACCTCTGCCTGGCTCACTGCAGCACCCACATGGTAGAAACCAAAAATGTCCCCAGACATACCCATGGGGTACATATCACACCCCACTAAGGAAGCCCTGCTTCAAAGGCTGCACAGGGAGGCAGAGGAAGAAGAAACCTTTGGAGTAGAGCAAAATGACCTCTGGGTGGGATGCCAGCCACCTCCAGAGCCGCCTGCCAGCCTAGCCTCCGTGGCTGTGACCAGGTAGCCTTGTGGAGGTCACAAGCACACAGGTGTGAGCTGGCTGTGTCCCCTTGGGACATGGCAGTGTGTCGTGCTATGGGACTTCTAGGAACGGTGGCTTGGGCTCACCCAGCTGGAGCCCTGTGTTTCCTTCCCACCGGGGCGCCGTGTGGCATGTGCCACTACCTGCAGGAGGTAGATCAGGCCCCTTGCAAGGGGCAGTGGGGAGCCTCCTGGGGACCAGACACCAGCTGGGTTTGTCTCCCATGGCGCCATAACAAATGCCCAGAGATGGGCAGCTGGGAAGCACGAGTTTCTTCTCCTGCAGTTCTAAAGGTCCAACGTTTACAATCAAGGACTGTGGCCCCCCAGAGGCCATTTTTATGGTCCGTGAGCCTGTGTCTCTTGTCCTGTGCCTGCATCACTCCTGTCTGTGCCGTCACATTGCCTCCTCCTCTGCTGTATCCTCTTCTTATAAGGACAGCTGTGCTGGGTAGAGCCCACCCTAAGCCATGTAGTATCCCGGCTTCACCACATCTGCAAAGAACCTGTTTCAAAATAATAGCACATCACAGATCCTGGGGCTAGAGCATGCGCACATCTATCTAAGGGACATTATGCAACCTCCCACTGCACTGGCTGAGATGCTACCTAGAGGGGCAGGGGGCCCGTGGCTGGAGCACACATGGCACATGGACTGCAGAATACCAGGCCTGGCCACCCTCCTTGCAGGCCAGAATTGTGCAGGAACCCTGGATCTTGCCCAGGTATGGGTTCTGGCTTTGTGGATGTGGGATCCTGGATTGACCTGAGAGGGTTAAGAGCGTGGGAGAGACCTGTCCCCCCACTGTCAGCAGAGGTGTCCCCAGAGAAGTCCTCTCACCCGACCTCCACCAGAGCCTCCCATCCACCTAGGTGGTAGCCAGAGGTAACCCAGATCGCAGTGCCAGTGCTCTCTCCAGGGTGCCAAGAGCTCACAGATGGCAGAGTGACAAGTCCCAGAGAAAGCCCCAAATCCTTAAGAGAGGCCTAGTGGACAGGAAAGAGCTGTGTCCCCTGACCCACCGGCAGCGTGCAGTGGATGGTCCTGAGGGTCAGGCCGAGCAGCGGCGCTACGCTGTGGGAATGGCAGGAAGGAGCCAGGTTAGAGAGCTGGAGTCACCTTCTCTCCCTCCCGCCCTCTTTCTTCTACTTCCCTCACTTCCCCTCCTTTCCTTTCTGTTCTCCCCCACCCTCTTTCTCTGCTGTTTTCTCTGCCTCCCCTTCCCTCTCTCTGTGGGGTCAGTCGGCAACCAGGGACCAGAGCAGTTTGTGGCCAACATGTTTTCTTGCAACAAAACCCATTAGTGTTTTTGAAGTCAGCCTCAAAGCCTGCTGGGTGTTATTTATGTCCGTGGGGTCACTGCAGAGGACACCCAGCCCTGAAATCCAGCCATGTATGCAGGGTGGCCAGGCCCCACGCTGCCCTGAAAGTGAACTTGACCCTGGCTTGGCAGAGGCTGCGAGGCCCATGGCCACAGGACCTCATCAAAGGCAGCCACCCTCCTACTGTGGTCCAGGGCTCTGGGGCCTGCCTGGCACTCTTGCCTCTGTGTGAGGTGGTAGTGACAGGAAGCAGGTGCTGCTGTCACCTAGTTCTGAGGGTGCAGGAGTGAGTGAGGAGGACTCAGCCTCTGAGCTGGAGCACGGGGCAGACGTGCTAGGACCAAATGCACGTTTAGACCAACTCAGCCATCCCCCAGAGCAAGTGACGTCCCCTCTCTGGGCCTCTTGGTTGACGCATTTGTAAATGGAGTTGATGGTTTGGCCTTCCTCTCAGAAGGGACTGAGGGGGCCAGGGACTTAGCTCAGTGGTTCCAGCGCCTGTCTTGCAAGCGCAAGGACCCAGGTTCGATCCCCGGTAACCACATGCAGTACTGGGTGTGGAGACTCACGCCTAGCAGCAACCAGTACCACATACCACAGTGCCGGGCGTGATGGCTCACACCTGTAATCCCAGCACTCGGGAGGCAGAGGCAGGAGGATTGCTGTGATGTGAGTTGGAGGCTGAGCTCAGGGCCAGCCTGAACTACAAAGCAAGACCCTGTCTCAAAAAAAAAAACAAAACTAAAAAAAAAAAAAAAAAAAGAAGGGACTGAGGGTTTGGAAGCAAGCTGCCCTACACCTGTGGGCTTCCGGCTTCCGGCCTCTTGACAGTGGGCGGGCCGTGGAAGGAGCTGGCTGACCAAACCAGTAGAACTAGCCTAGAATCCAGGCTCATGACCCCTACCCTTTTTGCCTATAACCTGCAGCCCCAGCCCAGCCCAGCTCCAGAAATCACCTCTTCCACAGAGAGCAAAGCTCTTGTACCCTGGGGCAGCAGGGGGACAACAGGCCAGTCCCAACAAGACTTTTCCATTTGTAACCTTCCCATTGGCCAGTTTCTTTCTCCAGCCCTTCTGCAGAAGCCCAAAGCTCATAGGACTCTTATCCTTGCCTGATGGATGCCCTTTAACCAGACGTTGCATAGAAACTTGCTTTTGTTATAGTAAATTCTAGGCTTTTTAAAAAAAGTTGTATCATCCCCAAGACTATTGCACAGCTTGCTGGAGTGGGGGTGGGGGGTGTCTCTGGCAGTTTGGGGCAAAATCCGTGCCATCTGGCTGCACTTCTGAGGCCTCTGGCTATGTCCACCCCCAAGAGGGACAGAGAGTCAGCCCACAGATTGGGGGTTCTGTGAGCCAGTTGTTAAGCTGTAAGAAGCTTGAGCCATGCCACCATGACACAGGACAATGTGACAGTGGCCTGGGTCCTCACAGGCACTTCTTATTCCAGCTGTCCCTAGAGAAGCTGAGTATTTACCCTCTTGACCACTGAGGGTTTGGTTCTTGTTATGGTCTTTTTATTTCTTGAGGTTCTGCTTGATTCTTTTCCAACTTGCAGCGTCACTGTGTAAAGATTTCCTATCTTTCTGCCTTGGGGTTGGTTTCTTTACTCAGGTGAGTGGGGCCGGTGGACGCCTCTTCAAGTGCCCACGTGCACCTCTGCGTGGGCCTGCCCGTTCCCTCTGCCGTCTGTCGTCCGGGGAGGCCTCGCAGCCTTGTCTGTGAGTCGCTGACCTCACAGAGCCCGTTGAGGGTTCCCGCGGCCTGGAAGAAGGTTCCTGTGTCCACAAAGCCTGGTGTATGATGGATGAGAGCCACCCCAGGCCGGTCATGGTGACGTATCCCTCTTCCACAAGACAAATACCAGCAATGTCCCTCTCCTGGGAGGCGGGAGCCATCTCCCATTCCCTGCTCTGCTCAGGCTTGCAGAGACTCGTCACGTCAGCTCAGTCTCCTTATAGCCCTGGTGGGTCACCTGGAAGTGTCCTCTCTTGGGGTCAAGCCCCATGTGGGAAGTTTTCCTGTCCCACCCCACTGTGGATGAGCCTACACTCATGCTCTTTTTAGGCCACCGTAGTCAGCCCAAGTGACCTCAGGGAGACACCATCTCAGTTCCTACTCTGGGTCGGGGTTTCCCCCACAGCGGGGCCTCCCAGCAACCTGTTCCCTCCCCAGGTCTGCAGCAGCCTGTCAGCCATTACTTTGTTATTGTTGCTGTCATCATTCAGTGTCTTTTACTGTTTTCCATGAGAGTGTTGCCCTGGGTAACCTGCTCACCTTCCCCAGAACCAGGAGTGTGAAGAGACCTCCCTGGTGATTCATATACAGTTACTGCAGACACAGCCACCCTCCAGTGTGTCTTGGGGCCATGCCCAGGCCCAGGGCTGGGGGTGTGACATGTCAATAGCCTGTCACCACCACATTCTTGGCAGACAGCAAAACTGTGCCTGGACCATTGGGTCCCCAAGGCCCCTGAGACTCAAGTCTAGAGATTGGGTGAAGAGGGCATGGAAGAGCCCTAACTCCTCATTTGACTTTGCCCCCGAGGCAAGCACCCTCATGCCCTGCGGGGCTCTGTTTGGAGCCAGTCTGCAGTCTGTGCCCATGCAGATATGGTGCACAGTAACACGACATGGAAAATGCTAGTCGGCAAGTGATGCTCTCGATGCAGAGGTGATGACAGGTGACAGTCCCAGGCCACACCCACTGGTGAAGCTCCTGGGCCAAGTGGTTCAGTGAAAGTCCTAGAGCTCCTGCTCTGTGCTGGGTGCTGCTTTCCACGCTAGGGACACAGCTAGACAGACCTGTCCCAGCTCATGTCTGCAGTGAAGCCAGTACTAATGAGGGAAGGCAGGCAGAGTCAAACCGTCAAGGGCACAGGGCAGTGTTAGGGCAGCGTTAGGGCCACTGCCGTGATGGATATGCAGGCGTGCAGGCAGTGGGGGCGTGCAGGAGCCTGGAGACCCTGGCACTGTGAACCCTCCAAGGGGACCTTTGTAGTTTTTATGACATTTTTTCTTCTCAGAGGATAGTGCCGGAAGCAGTCCTAGTGAGGCCAGAGGTCTTTTAAATGGGGCTCTGAGTAGATTTAAACACACTTTATGATCTGTGCCAAAGTGACGTCACTGGCCCTCCCATTCCCACTTCCTCTGGCTCGGGGGACCTAACCCTGTCCCCTCACAAAGCTGGTGGCTTGGCTAGAGTGTGCCTCCCCAGCCCCCGGTTGTGACTGTCAGCCCTCCTGGGCCTGTGGCCTTCGAGTGCCCCTGCACAAGGGGCCACAGCAGGACAGAACTTGCTCCTCTGGGGACTTTGGCTAGGCTTGAGAGGACTAGACTGTCCCACAAGATCCTCCTGCTGCTGCGGTCAGGCTGGGCACCGCATTCTAAAACAGCCCACATGTGTTTCTGCTGAACTGGTCCCATGACCTCTTTCCCAAATCCCACCAGATGTTTCCCCAGGAGAGACCCTGCTGCCCACGTAAACAGGCGCACGTTTCCCGGGAAGCCAGCAGCAGGCTCGGCTCCTGACCACCAGAGACAGATGTCTCCATGGACTGGGAAGTGTGTATTTTGAGTCTTTGCGTGTGGGTGAGCAGTGCCCAGAAATAAATCTGGGTTGGCAGCAGGAAAAGATGAGCTCTACCGCATGTGGTCTGGGGACGGTCATCTCTCCTGACTCAGGGGTGTCCCATGATGTCAGCCAGAGTCACTGGGGCTGGGGGACCCTCTTTGGTAAGCCAGATAGTGCATGCAAGATCCCAGATGCGTTGAAGGAGGGAGAGGCCCCTCTGCACTTGCCCTTCATTGCCCCAACCTCTCCAGCCTGCTAGAAGGCTGGACAGGGCTGCTGAGAGCGTCAAAGACTCCTCACACTGTTCACAGATGAGAAACGGGAGCAGAGTGATTCGGTCACTTGCTAGAGACCCCACAAGGGCATGTGGGATTCTGGGACAGGCTCCTTGCAGCCCTTTCCTCTTGCCCCTCAAGGGTCCCCAGCGGGGGCTGCCCCTTCTGGCTTCTGCCCAGGAGCTCTTTGAACCGAGTCTTGCGAGGCTCCATCCCTGGGCTTCCTGAGTGCAATATTCGAGTGTGCCTTTGTTTGGAAAGCGGGTCTTAAATCCAACAGGAGAGACAGACAGACAGACACCCCCTGAGGGAAGGAGGCCAGGTGAGGATGGAGATTGGAGAGATAGCCGTGAGCCCAGCAATACCTGGTGCTCCCAAGAGCTGGAAGAGCACAGAGAGGAGTGTGGCCCTGGCCTCCAGCACTGAGGATCTATCCCTGCCATTTAAAGCCCCTTCAGCTATGGTCATTGGCTATAGCAGCCCCAGGACGCTAATACATAGTAGACAGCTCTGTGCTTCAGTTTCCTCAAGTGTACGTGAGCATGGGGGGTGGGACCTGTCACACAGACTTGTGAAGATTAAATGAGGCCTGAAATAGGGACTGGCAGGTGAAAAGTGCACATGGACATTCGCCACCATTGCCGTCATCGTCATTGCTATGATCGCCCTTCGTTCCTTGTTGAGTCATTCATTTGCCACACACGTGGAGCACCCGCCGTCTGTGGCCTGTGGGGTTGTATCAGGGCATCAGGCAAGGAGGCCCGAGCAGAACAGCCCCATGTTCAGGGCCCGGTCAGGTGCTGTGGTGATGGAGCGAGGCTGGGGGGCCCATGAGGTGACGCCGGGCTTCAGGTCAGCACAGGTGACCAGGAGCAGATGTCGCTGGAGGAAGGACGAGAGGCAAGAAGTGGACCTGGGACATCAAGAAAGTCCAGCTCCACATGGCTGCAGGTCCAGCAGTGATCACAGGGGTGGCCGGTGTGCTTTGACTGCCCAGAGTCTCGTGCCCTCGTTGAAGGCCCCACCTCTGACGCCAGATCCAGGGGGAGCAGAAGGCCCGAGAATGAGACCTTAGGATGGGGAAGCCTGGGTGGGAGCCGTGTCTGACCACAAGCTGGGTTGGAGGGACCTCTTCTCAGGCCTCAGTGTTCCCATCTGTAATGGAGGCATGAGCAGTACTGCCCTCACTCACTATAGCCAGTCCTCAGGAAGCCCGTCTGAGCTCATAGCAGCATGGCGGGGAATTCAGACTTGAACCTGAGCCCCTGCCCCAGGCTGCCCCTCTGAGCTGAGTGTGCAGAGGAAGGGAACCAAGAAAGAAGATAGAGGGCAGTCCTCCTTGGTCATCACCTTGTCCCTGCTTGGGGACCAGGCCACGGCCAAAGCGCCGGGGATGTGTTGTGCAAGGTTCTCCCTGGTGACCTGGACTGTGTCTGGGGCCCTCGAATGACCCCCCCGCCGAAAACTTTTCAGAGGCTACGGACTCTGCTGCCCCCAATACTTTTCCAGGTCTTCCAGGCTTTAAACGCTCCCCTTTGACATGGTGGGGTCCCCATTGCCCTCTGCCATCTGCAAGAAGGAGACCCAGCCATGCTCACAGCACGGTCAGAGTGAGGGGTGACAGGCACAGTACCTGCTCTGTAGACCATATGTACATCTGCAGATATAAGGACGGTTTCTAGCACCCCTGGCCTGCTCTGACGGGGGCTCTTCTCTTCCAGACTAAAATCCATGGGGTTGGCTTTGTGAAAATCCACGCCCCTTGGAACGTGCTCTGCAGAGAAGCTGAGTTTTTGAAACTGAAGATGCCAACAAAGAAGGTTAGTGGTGGATTACTATTCCAAGACCATCACCAGATCTGAATGTCACACAGTCACCTGGCAGGGCAGTGTCATTGCCTCAAAGTTCTGACCTGTTCCGAAGCGCCCAGGAGTTCTGTATTGCGGGAGGGGGGGTACGGGGGGGGAAGGGAGGCGTCGCAGTGTGGCTCAGATACAATGAGGTTTCCCTTTGTCCTCATCATGGAAACCACGACCAGTCCTTGATGGCCCTTCCAACCCCCCAACCAAATCCTAGCCGGAGAAGATCCGAGCTCTTGGCCACGGAATTTATGATAGATACAGATCCAGTTAAACTTTGAGCTTTGGTGCTTTTATGCTTGTGGGGTCTCAGCTCATTTATCAGATTCAGTTTAATTACATTTCCTGGCTTGCTGGGATTTTGCCTTTTAATCTCTGGTAATTTTATGGCCGAGAAGAATTCGACAATGGAACTGAGCTTGGCTTCCGAGTTTACTTGTACGTGTATGTGTAGGGATGAAGCCAGGCTCCATCGTGAGCCGGCCTTGGGCTTCTCTTTTGAAGCAACAGTAAAATTGGGGGGACAGGTTTCTGGAATGTATCATAATTGAGCTCTTGGCTAGACTTTCCCAAAACACTGAACTTTCAGGGTCAACCCAAAAAATGAGCAGGGAGGGGGCATCCTGGCCACCAGGCGCCTTGTTGGGAGGAGGAAGGGTAGTTCTCTGACCACCCAAGAATGGACCCCAAGGTCAGAACAGTGACTTGGATCCCTGCTCGGGTCTCGCCTGCAGATGTATCACATCAGTGAGACCCGTGGCCTCCTGAAAACCCTCAACTCGGTGCTGCAGAAGATCACGGACCCCATTCAGCCCAAGGTGGCCGAGCACAGGCCCCAGACCACAAAGAGGCTCTACTACCCCTTTTCCCGGGAGAAGCAGCACCTGTAAGTGGCCCCTCATGCCTGCAGACCCTGCTATCTGGCTTTTCCCCTCTAGCATGAAATCACATGAGGGATTCTCCACATACCCTCCATGAAGAGAAACTGGCCTCTGGTGGGTACCCAGGAGAGGCCAGGGGAAGAACTCTAGGTCACCATCACCGAAGAATTAGAGAGGCCATCTTGACTAGCCTGGTAACATGTAGGAAGAGCCACATGGACTCTTGGCCCATAGCAGAGACCCTGTCATCCCTCCTGCCCAGCTCACCCCCAGGGGTTCGGTTGACAACTGCACCTCCTGCAGTCTGAGCAGCTGCCAGCCAAGCAGCTCAGGGAGGCAGAACTGAAAGGTGTCCCTACAGGGAATCCTGAGCCCAGGGACCTGCAGCCCCAGCGGTGGCGTTGCCTAGCAGTGCTACCCTGTTCTGGAACCTTCCGTCCTCGCTTGCTCCCACGGGGCAGTGGGGCGTAGCCACCTGAATCAGCCGTGGCCACACGCCATCCACGGGCCTCACTGAGCTGAGCTGCAGCATAGGCAGAGAAAACCTGGGGAGTCTGAATGCAAGCCTAGGAGTGGAAGGGCCCCTGGACACCACCAGCCTTGTGGGAAGTAGAGGGGCCACAAGCACACGAGCTGCTTCACCTTGCAGCAGGGGCATGTGCCCTATCGAGGCAGGGGTTGCAGAGAGCTTCTTGCTTTACTCACTGCATGGCCAGTCCTGGGAGGTGGTGGATGTGTGGAAAGGGCAGTGACCCTCCTCCTGCCTGGTTTCTGCCACTGGTTCTGTCTAGAATGGAGGCCCGGGCAGTAGAAAGCTGTGCCCTTTTACCAGACCTCTCCCCTGGCTTTGCCAGACCCTGTGGCACCCTCTAGCTCTCTCATCCCCTGTGAGAGGCTTTTCTGGAGATTTTTCTGTACCCTCAAGAGGCCTCCAACAATCTGGATCACCCAAGACATCAACACCCAAGCCACTGGGCAGTTCCAGGAAAATCGTTTTCAGAATCAGAACTGCCTTACAGTGGAATCACATTGTCCCTGTCCCCCACTGCACTGATCTAACAGCTGCTTGCTGAGGCTGTTGTCAGGGCGGGTACACTTGTACCAGGGGTCTCAGCTCCCCCAAGTGTGGGGACTAGAGAGACACTGTCCACACGGCTGGGGATGGGCAGGTCACGTTTGGTGTGCAGACGCAGTTCTGTCAGTGCAGTTTCTGCTAATGGGGACAGGGTGGCTTTCCACGGGCTGGAACCCCAGAGCTGCCTCCAGTGGGTAGCCTTTCTCTTCCCCCATGTTTCAACAGATTCGACCTGTCTGATAAGGATTCCTTTTTCGACAGCAAGACCCGAAGCACGATAGTAAGTAGTGTCACAGACGGAATTACCTCCCCTGCAAGCAGGGTGGCCCTAGGGACACAGAAGATAATTTCATTTTGGTGAAACTCCTCCGGGTGGTAGCCAACTCTAATTGTCTTCGACAGAAATAATTAGAATAATGAAACGAGAGGGCAGCCAGCAGCCCAGGGGACAGCTGAGGCCCCAGCCAGCTCAGAGGAGGAGCGTGAGAAAAAAAAAAGCCAGGGGCTGGCGGGGGTGGGGTGGGAGGGGACTCGGCACCCCCGAGTAACTACAGCCATAGGCCTGGCCGTGAGGGTCCCCATGTCTCACACTGGCTCTCGGGGGAGATGGCGCCAGCATGTGTCAGATCCCCAGCCAGGCCTCAGCAGGCGGGCACAGCGTGAGGGCAGTTGAGGCGGAGCTGCTGGGTGAGGGTCTGTTTCCAGCCCTTTGCCAGACAGCAGACCGAGGTTTGAAATCTGACCAGGCCACCCTGCCCTATTCAAGGTACTGACTTCATGTTTATCCATCAGCTGCCAACTTGTCTACCAGCCAAGCCGGGCTGTGCGTGGCGCAGGACCTAATTTCTATCTAAACAAGAAATTAACCTGGCAGCCAAACCACGCTGTCATGTTCTCCTCCTGCCCAGAATATGCCGCCTGGCCAGGCAGCTGCTCAGGGCTCAGAGGGGGTCAGCCTGGTATAGATAACACCCCTCACCACCTCCCTCTAGAGACTGGCAGGTGGCCAGCTGGAGGATAGTGGTACAGGGTGCCATGTTCCAGCTACTGCCAGGATTGGCAGGTCTGCATCCCATCTGCCCTCTGCCCCTCACACTCTAGTCACCTCGGGACAGTCCCCCTGCCTGCATCAGGACAAAGACAGTTCTGGCTTGTCCCCCAAAGGGCATCTGTGCACCTCTGTTGGGTTAGTCATGTCAGCTCCTGCCAGGTACCAAGTCATTGTTGTGATTTTTTTATTATTAACGGTGTAACTAATTTTAGCAATTAGATCGCATGATAATAAGCAACAAGAACTTGGGCAAAACAACCAAGCGTGGGGCTGATGTGTGCACAAAAGGCCGCCCACCCACCTAGACATTGGCCGGTTCACCTTCGTGTCGTGGTGATGTGGAGGAGAACTGGGGTGGGGTAAACCAAGTCACTCTGCTGCACTTCATTACACGCGGCACCTCGACTTTCCACTTTCTCTGGAGCTGCTAGAGTGCCCCTGGGTAGGGTGCCAATTTGTAAATTCTGTTTTGCACCCCGAGGGTGGCAGAGGTGTAGCGGATGGAAGATTCTGGGGAATCTGCTCTGAAATCATATGAGTCTCCAGGTGATGGCTGTCGTGACTTCCAAGTCAGAGAAATGGATTCTGCTCCGACCCAAGCCTTGACCATTTATCTCTGGGGGTGGAGGGGAGGGGCCTTGTCACCCAGCTTCCCTGAAGGCCGATTTGTAAGTGACAATGTGCTCCTGAGGAGCATTGGTGGTAGATAGTCCTGCTCCTAGGTAGCCAGACCTGGTGTTCTTCAAAATCCAACAGCACCCAGAGTTGGGTGAGGCCATTGAGGCCGAGGGAAGGGGCCACCACAGGCCACTCCTCTCCTAGCATGGGTGCTGCCCGGGCCACAGTGGGTGGAACTCAGAGACCCTTTGGGAAGGGCCCGATGTGCCGGTCTCAGGTTGTAAATAGCCCGTAGGTGCTATGGAGCCTCAGAAAGTTCGGAGTGAGGTTTTGGATGTAGTCAGGGATGTTCTAGAAGGATCACTTTGAGAACAGGCCGTGGGGGAGCAGACAGGTAAGGCAGATGTGAGGTGACTGCGGTGGTCACGAGTGGGGGCTGCGACTGGGCAGGCAAAGTAGCAGTGATGGGAGAAGCAGAAGCTGGGGACGAGACAACCAGATTGATCTGGAGGGTGACAAGGAAAGTCAGTGAGAGTAGAGGGGTGAGTGCCTCACTGCCACCCCAAGTAGGTATTTCCTGAGCACCAGCTGTATGCCTGAGACCAGTGGGCAGGGAGAGGGCACGCGGTGATGGGGGCAAGGTCGGATGACAGCAGCCGACACGCACAGGGGGTGTCAAGGGCCGTTAAGGTGTCCTTGAGCCATCTAGGTCTGGAGGACCAGCACTTCTGGCAGAAGACCCTGTGATTGCAGGAGAGGGATCAGAGAGAGGAGGCCATGTTCACTGCAGCCTGGTGGAGGGAGACAGAGGACAAGACGGAGGCTGGCAGGGCCTGGTGGCCATGGGAGGGAACCTGGCCTTGCCCGGGGACTTAAAATGTGCCTCTGTAAGTCAGGACTGGTCAGTTATATCCCATTGTGCAGATGGTAAAACTGAGGCACAGCTGGTGATGCAGTTTATCCAAGATCATAGTGATGGAGATGGCACGCGGGCAAGCAGGTGCTCTGCCGCCAAGGCTCCAGTCGGAATGTTCCATTTTAGAACCTGGGGTGGGATTCCCTTAGGAGGGCTCTACCCGCCCACCATCCACCACAGTGTGGCTTACAGAATCCCCAGACCTGCCCCGCCCCAGGCTTCCGGAACACTCTGGGCTGAGCCCAGGTGCTCCTGCTTCTCCTGCTCATCTCTCAGCAAAAAGAGGTGATGACCCTCAGCTCAGGGCACATGAACAGCGGCGGAGGGGACACCCACCCCGCTGCACCCCGGCTGGCCCCACTCTGTCCTGCCTTGGGAAATGAAAGGCTGTCTCTGCAGGTCTCACTGGTTTATCCCTGGGTGCCTCAGGCCTTTGATGAGAATCCTAAGCATCATTCCTGAGAAGCCTCCTCGGCACAGTGTGGGGAGTCATGATGAGTCACCTCCGAACAGTCCCCTCGCAGCGCGATGCCCGCTGTGGGTCGGAGGTGCTCAAGTGACTGCTCAGTCCTCCCTCTCGTCTCTCTGCAGGTCTATGAAATTTTGAAAAGAACGACGTGTACCAAAGCCAAGTACAGCATGGGTAAGGACATTTTTGGGGCTTAAGATCAGCGGCAGTTTCCGAGTGGTAATCTTGCCTCCAAATCTTCTCTGTGGGAGGTGGGCAGCCCTTTTGGAGCTTTTAAAAGCGTTTTGATTTAAGCCTTTGTAACTGTTTCAGACAGCAGAGCTGGATGGCTGTAAGGAAAGCTGTTCCAGGGCCAGAGCAGATTTATGGCTCGGCCTGCTAAACACAGAGGTGCCCTTCGCTTTGTGGGAGATGTCTGTGAGCTGTGGACAGGGTCCTACCAAGGGGGTAACTCAAGTGCTGGACCTTCTTGACCCTCACAGTCCAATGAGAAGGAACCAGCTAAGCTCATGTAGAGAGTGGAATCCTTGCCACTCCAAGCAGCACCCACTAGCCATGTACCCCAATCCTGGAAGCTGCCATACAGCCATCGCCAGTTGGTTCTTTGAGTCCTGTACAGAATCCCCCATAAAACTGGAGGGGACCCACCCTGGCTGGGTTCCTGGCTGCAACTAGGGGCGTGTGTGGGCTGCTGATGGCAGAGGTTACAGAGCCCTAGCTGGCCCAGTCCTCACCTCCTTCCCTGTCCTCCTGCATGGAGGGCTGAGGTGTCCATCACACACAGAAGCCTCTGCAGGTGAGCAGGCTGGGAGCACGTGACAACAGCCTGGGGAGAGATGGAGTCTGCAGGCAGGAGACCCATCTGCCTCCTGGAGGGGACGGCCCTATAGCAGAAAAGCTGGGCAGGACTCAATGCAGGGACCCATGGGGACTGGCCAGGATGCAGGGAGGAGATGACCCTCCAGCATTCGGGCGGGAGGCTTGTGGCCTGACCGTGTGGCTGAGGGTCAGCGGCAGGGATGTCCTTGCAGTCTGAAATCTCTAGAGTCGTGTCCTGTGTCAGTGAGAGTTTGGGCCACCCCAGGTCAGAAGGGGCCAGGAAAATTGTCCTCCAGCATGGCCAGGTCCTGCTCCAAAGAGGCCAGTAGGGAAGGGAGGTAACTCAGGAGCTGGGGTTTGCAAAGTTCTTCTTTAGGTCCCACCCCCAGAGGTGGGGAGGACTCGTGGTTTCCAGGTCTCTCCATTGGGCCTCAGTCTCCCCATCGGGTCCCTTCTGTGAAAACCTGTGTGGTGGTTGTGAAGATCTGTGGAATTCGTGGTGGGCACTGATGCCTGGCTCCAGGTCATCATTGTGGGATGGGAGTCGATGCTGATTCCCACCAGTTTCCTGGCAGGGCTGATTCCCAGCAGCTGGTGACAGAGCAGCTGGATCGAGTCGCTTGGCCACAAGCCTGCTCATGCTGACCTCCAAACCCAGTCATTCACCTCACTCGGAGGAGCATTGGATTCCGGCCCCCAGCCTGGCTGTGTCCCAGGGGCTGGTACTCTGTGCCCTCAGGGGACTTACATTCTAGGGAAAGGAAACAAATACTAAATAAACAGATAGAATACAGTTTTGCAGGGAGAGGGGCACCTGGGGCAATTTTAGGAGGCATGATCAGGTAAGGCCTTTCTGGTGACGGGACACTTGGGCAGATTTAAAGCAAAGGCCCTGGGGCAGCTCTACTTTAGGAATATTGCAGGAAGCGCAAGGCAGCCTATGGGCCTAGTTCCACCCACTGACCACTTTCGGGTACAGACAAACTTTTCAGTCATGTGTGGCTTCAGATGCCTCTTCTCTGGTTTTGATTCCTAAGCATCCCTGGCCACTCTGAATCGCTGATCAAGGATATGGTCTATTTCTAAGGGATTCTCTAGAGATCATGTTTCTGGTGGTGTCAAGGTTGCCCAGACTGCTGTGAAAAATCTGACACGTTTACTACCGAGAAAAATCCTCCACCATGCTGGTGCCATATGTGCTGGAGCAAGCGTGGGTTCCTAGGCGCCCCTTCTCCTGCTGGCCTGGCTGTCCCTCCCCCCTTCCAGAACCATCCTCCCAGGCAGGTGCGGAAGTGATTATTTTTATAACGTGCCCAGTACAGGCCCTGGGCCAGGAAGCAAAGGCTCAGGAACCCTGGGCTGCCGAGAGCCCCTGACCCGCCTCCAGTGCTTTGCAGCTTCGGTCCTTTGAGGCCCTTCCATGTAACTAATAGCCGATGTATAAACAGGGCAAGGAGAGGGAAGAAAGAAGGACTCTGCCCTTCTAAGTAAAAGGCGGAAATGT
This sequence comes from Petromus typicus, assembly GCA_004026965.1. NCBI lineage: Eukaryota > Metazoa > Chordata > Mammalia > Rodentia > Petromuridae > Petromus > Petromus typicus. Next base: position 38,800 of record PVIR01001925.1, read on the forward strand.
GGGAAATACGGTAAGTGTGGGGCCTCCTCTTCGGCTTTTCCAATCAACCTAAAACCTAATTCTAAATTGTATGTGTGTTTTCTGACACCATCAATTTTCCCATCCGTACATTTATCTCGTGATTCAGCTTTTCTAACCACTTCCAATCCACCTTTCCGATCTGCAGACTTGCCCTCCGGCAGGTGGGGGTAGCTGGTGAATCGGAGGACTGGGGGCGGCCGAGTTCAGCTGCAGGCTGCCTGCACCTCTTTCCTCTGAGACGGAGTTTCCTCCTGGGGTTTCCTCTGTGTCTTCCTAGTCTTGCCAATCAAGCATGTTTTTTATCATCTCCTGGTGGATAGATAAGTCGCCCCGCTGTGTCATCCCCGGGGAAGGACCCCAGGAAGGTGGCGGGCTCTGTGTAGCCAGGTGCGTGTCGCGTAGAGAAAACGCCTAGCGGTTGAGCCTGCCCTGCGACGGCTCGCAGCTGTGGGACGGGAGACTGGCCCGAGTGTAAGCTCTTTCTGCCTCTGTTTTTAAGGCATCACAAGCCTGCTGGCCAACGGCGTGTACTCTGCCGCCTACCCGCTGCATGATGTGAGTAACCTTGACGTACCCTTTATCTCTCTGTCACTCGACTCCCCAGGTTGCCACGGGCCACTGTCCCCAGGAGCTGCAATTATCCTGTGGTCTCAGCTTCCTGCTTGGCTGTCTCTGTAAATGTCAGCAGCACACAGGCTTCCCCTGTTCCCCCGTGTTGCACACAGGCCCATCTTTCCTGGCAGGACAGTCCCACTGCGACGGAGCACCCGTGGCAGACACTGTTGGCTGTATGGACACTCTGCTGCCAGCGGGTCCACACAGTGTTTTCCCTGGCTCATCTCCCGCCCCGCCCCGCCCTGCCCCTTCCTGTCCCATCCTGCCTTGGGTGCTGGCAGTGACCAGGCTCCGAATGTATATATTTCTGCAGAGCAAGTAGCCAGCTTCGTGAGCTAGCTCTCCAACCCCACTGGTCTCTCCCCGACAAATATAGTCCTAGGCCATGGCTTGGGGTGGAAAGAGAGATGATGATGATGATGATGATGATAATGATGATGATGATGATGATGATGTCATCTCCTGTTTCTATGGAAATAGGAGATGGAGTTCAGCAGGGCACGGGGAGCAGGGATCTGACCATGGGGCCTGAGCACTGTGGGAATCCCAGGCAAAAGCTTGCTGGAACTTTCCAGATGGTAGCAAAGATTGGGAACCCAGAAGCTAGATGGGTCTGGGAGTCCAGAAGCCACTCACTCCCTGGACCTCAGGGTCCCTATCTGATTATCTAGGCAGAGAGAAAAGAGCCCTGAGGAAGAGAGGCTGGACTGGGCCGGTGTGGGGACCACATAGCACAGGGTGCTCCACCCAGCTGGTCCTGGGGAGAGATGTTGGGCTCTCTCTCCTACCACCTTCCCTTGGAGACTTTTCTGCACTGTGGAGCTGGGCTTTGCGCCTGCACACATGGTGTGCCACCTTTGCCTGCTTCGCTCCAGCAGATAAAAGCATCTATGTCAGGCCTCCCTTTTTCTGTTTTTCTCAGCTCGGTTGACTTCTTCCTCCCTCCCAGGTACTTCTGATGCCCCACAAAGACATCTTTGTGATCCCTGGCAAGAGGCTGGGGCACAGAAGCCGTGTGTCTCACGGGGCTGTCTGCCTGCTTGGAGTCCGCACTTTAGGTCTCAAAGGGAAAAGGGGGGGAAATCAACATTTCCAGGAACCTATTGTGTGTGGGGAGCACCGTGTGGAGTAGGAGCCTTATTTTGTTTAATTCAGTGCACACACAGACTCAGAGAAGTTTAGTCACTTGCCCAAGGTAACGCGGCCCCCTGGGGGAGCTGGAGACCAAAATGACTTCCGGAGGTCACTGTCCACTCCATGCCCCCCACCAAGTGCCACCGCCTCTTCTTCCCTGGAGGCCTTCACTGCCTTTGTCGGAGGAATCCATCCTGTCAACAGTTTAAGTGCCCTGGGTCATAGTCCCTGAACTACTAGGCCTATCATACCACAGGGTCCCCCCACGCACCTCCAGGGTCACACGGGAAAATGCCTCCTTCCCCATCGCATTTTGCAGGGAAGCCTGCGATATGGGGTCCCACTTGAAAGATGGAGGCTTGGGGCAGTCACTTGGGAATAAAGCATCTATTCATAAGTTTTCTTTTCTTTTTGTGGTACCAGGGATCGAACTCAGGCCCTTGTGCTTCCAAGGCAGGCACAGTACCACTTGAGCTAAGTTCCCTGGCCCTGTCCATCAGTTTTCCATAAAACTGAAGGATCCTCACCCTGTTAAGGACCAAGGCTGATTTTTAAGCAACTGAAGAGACAGCTTCCTCTGAGCCAAGCCCTGTGCCCCAACACGTGCTTCCTCTTGTTCTTCACCTGTGCCATGTGCATGGCATCTCCGAGCCTCTTCCCCACTATGTTCGTTCATTCACTCATTCATTCATTCCTTCAGCGAGCGTGTCTCCCAGGCCAGGTGCCGGAGCCAGCCGGAAGAGCCGCTGCGGGGACGGTGTGCGGTGTAAGAGCCCGGGGTCTGTGTGACGCCCTGAGCAGCTCCCTCGTAATTAGAGTATCGGCTGTAGAGAGGACTTTGACATTTCTGGTGGCTGCTCGGTGGCTTTCTGGCTTCCTTCCCAGTTGGCATATGCCCACTTTGAGGTCACCAGCAAACTGACTGCTGGTACAAGTGGCTGCTGGAATTTGCAAGGCTATCTCATTCATGGAAGGAAGTACTGGGAAGTACACAAAAGAGCAGGGCCCCCCAAGGGCGAGGTCCCTGGAGAGAAAGGAGTGAGGGCCCTGGACTCACTTAGAGACTTAGGGAGCAGCAGGCTGCACCGTTTTCAGTGTGCTCCACTCGGACCCAGCAGTAGGGGTCTTGTTTGGGTACATGGCCACATCTTCCGTGCCTGGCGCAAGGGGTTTTAGAGCCACGAAGGCTGCTCGTGAATGGAGGGGACCCCAGACAGACCTTTAAGAGGCCCAGAGCTTTATGTGTCCTGGGATTCTCAAGACCATTGAACTGGCGGGCCATGTTCAAACTACACAAAGCCTCTCTCTTGCTTCTCCTCTTTAGTTATTTCTAACAAAGGTTGACATTTTTTGACCTACTTTCAACTTGTACATTCTTTTCCTTTGAACTTAGATCTGGATATGAGTCAAACTTAGCTTTTTGTCCTCAAGAGTGTCAGGTTTTTCTCTGAGCCTCAGTGTTTCCATCTGTAAAATGGGCAGCTTGGGCACATTGGCCTATGTATACAGTGATTATGTAACTTATCATTCCTCTTGGGACACTGAAGGATAAAAGGCAGGGACACTGTCTGGGCAGGGCTAGGAACAAGACATAGGATGTCCTCCCAGAATAGAATCTAGGTTCACATGATTAGTGCCGTTCTTTCTGTCCTCAGAAGCCCTCTTTCATCTCAAGGCTATAGCTTCCCCTGGGGTCTTCTGGATACCCCTCCTTCACAAGGGGAAGGTGGTCCAGGCCATCCTGATGGTGGACAGGCAACAAGAGGACTTGAGTGGCACTTCTGACAAAGGTCACCTGTTTGACTCTTGTCCTGGGATCGTCACCATCTGTGTCAATGAGGGTAGCCAGAGGGTTTTTTGAAATGCTGTGGATGTGAGCTGCTCAGAAGCCTATAGCACAGTAAGATTTCTCCTTTCCTTTTATTCACAGGGGGACTACGAGGGGGACAATGTTGAGTTCAATGACAGGAAGGTGAGTTGCTGCGGGGTGGGAAGAAGGTGACGTGGGACCCAGGAGCTGGCATCTGGGTGGAGCAGGAGCCTGACTTGTGCGCCTGCGTAGTCTCCCTTGGGCCGCTTGCTCTAAATTTTGAGTGTCAGCTGTTGGTAGGATCAATACTTCCCCTCCCTCGTGTTCAGGACAAAAGTCTTAACCTCCATCCTTGGTGGGAGATAGTTACTGTGTGAGAGGAAAAGGTTCCTCGGAACCACGCCCGTGGACTTTGGCAGTCCCTGAAGGCATCGGGCCTAATCCCACCGTGCTGCAGGTGGGCACACGCAGGACCCACCGAGGCCGAGTGCGGAGAGCCGCAGTGCCCAGCAGCACCTTGTGGCAACCTGCTTCATGGCGTCCAACCCAGTATTTCTCAAACTTGCGTGCCCTGGAGGCTTTCTGAATAGAAAAGCCACTGAGCTGGTGTTCCAAGGAACATTCTATGGGGAACAATAAGTGACTCTGTCCTTCTCTGTTGTTCTAATCTCCCCTTCGCCTACCCCTTGTTCTGGACCAGGGTTTCCTTCTCTTTCCCCCGGGGCTCCCTAGGAAACTGCTTCCTATGGACACTCCCCCCACCCCGCCATGTCCCCCTCCTACACGCAACATTCCAGGGGCTTCTTTGCTGCCTCCCGCACTTGTGCCCACACCGCGCTCCCGCCTCCACCCAGAGTCCACCTCAGCCACTGCCTGTTCCTCAAAGAATCCTCCCTCAGGGCCCAGCCCTCCAGGACCCCTGAGGTTCCAGCTCCCTTGCTGGTGGTGGGTGGAGAAGCTTCCTAGAGAGCTTTACAGTGGTGGCCTTGTCCCCACTCCCAGGCCCAGGAACCTTATGGATGGAATGTCCTCCGTGTTCAGCCTCTCTCCAGCCCCCATACGTGTTTCTAAGTCTTTGCTGCTTGATACAACTTGCCCGCCCCGGGAGCCCAGCTGAAGATACTATCTGATTTAGGACAAAAATGACATATTTGGTTATTTTTAGTGAAACATCTGGCATTTGAGACCCTGTGACTTGTAGAACTCTCCATCCACTGCTGAGGGAGAAGCATCGTCCCCCGCAACCTGTCCTGGCCAATTCCAGCCTCTGGGATCCATCCTCCTCTTTTTCCTGGGCCTCTGCCGCTTGGCTAATGCCCTTCCCCCACCTGCAAGTGCCTCCCCTCTGACACCAGCCACCCCCACCGGCTGGATTCAGTCCTCTGGCCTCTCTGCCCTAAGCTGGACTCTCCCTCAGCCTCCAGCCAAACTGACTGCCTTTGTCATCTCAAGATGGCTTAGCTGATAGTCACATCGCCCAGACCATCTCACGCGGGTACTCATTCAAGAAATACTACCCAACGTGGTGGTAGATGCCTGTAATCCCAGTACTTGGGAGGCAGAGGCAGGAGGAATGCTAGGAGTTCGAGGCTTGCCTGGGCTACGTAGTGGGTTCAGGGCCAGCCTGAACTACAAAGTAAGACTTTGTCTCAAAAAAGAAAATTTACTTTTTCTGTAGGCCAGGCCCAACTATTTTCCTCTACCTGGAATGTGCCCCACACCAATTAATTTCATGTCCCGGCAAGGGTACGAGGCCTGGTCCATGAGATGGTCCAAGAGTAAGGATGGATGGACGGACAGACAGATACAGGGAAGAGCAGATAGATAATGACAGTTAAATAGTAGTGGATGGAAGGTAGGAAGGGAGAGAGGACGCGAAGGAAGGCGGCTCAGATAAGCGTTAATGCCCTGACTCAGAGTCTGAAGAACATTTTATTCTCCCATAAAGGCCTTTCTGTAAGTGACTCTGTTCCGAGTACGTCGCCATCCCCAAGACAACACGGGGCTGAGGCTTCTCCATTACTGCCTCTGATCCCCGGTTCCTTAAAAGACCCAGGGGAAATGCAGCAGGCACATTTTCTGTGCTGAGCTGGGGGTCTGTGGGGGTGATCAGACAAGAGGCAGATCTGGTCAAGCTGTCCTCACGGGCTCCTGGGAGATCCTAAGCCCGGGGCCCTCAGGCCTGCGACCCCTCCCCCCGGCTCAGGAGAGTTAGACTTGCTGAACTGAGCCCGATGGAGTGGGGCCTCTGGCAGTTATGGCTTTTGCTGCCCAAGCTGCAGAAGACTAGGCTGGCCGGGCCCCGCCAAGCAGGGGACAGCGAGACAGAGAGAGGCTTGCTGGGTTGTGGGATTTTCTCCAGGTGTGGTCTGTGGTCTGCTGTACGCCAGGCTGGACTGGGGAGCTGCAGGCTGCACCTGTGCTCTCTTCATTCGGTAGTTACTCCCTGAAAACCCATGACCCATCCAGACCCTGTGACCGGCAGTGAGGACGCTCAGAGCAGACACGCCTGGTCCTCCGTTCAGGGCCCAGCGCTGCACACCCATGATGACCGCGGCTGTGCACCGACCGTCCCGTCCCGGTGTGTGGCCCAGAGGGCTGAGCAGGGTCCCTGGGGGTGCAAGGCCCCACCCTCCAGTTCTCAGCCCACCAGCCCAGGGCCTGCTTCCTCCCTGGGTGCGCTGAAGCTCGCACAGGTCGCTGCATTTCTCCCAGAGTAGCAGTGAGACCTCTGGCTGCTGCTCACTCAGAGCACAGGATGATGGATCCAGAGCCCACTGTGGTCAGGGTTACATAGAAAACCTCTCGGGAGAGCCCCGAGCAGGCGAACCAGGGTTTTCAGAGGCGCCCTTGTATCTTACTCAAATGGGTTTTGCTCTTTAAGTCATTTGCTTCCCTGCTTCTTAGAGGCATGTGTGTTGATTTTGGATGAAGCGCAGCGCTGAAGTTCACTGGGGTGTCATTGCTGAGAGCTGGGGAGGAACCCCAGGGAGATGGAGAAATGCTTCGCAGGGTCGATCCCTCCTGCCAGCCGCTTACGTGTCCTGGAGTTTCTGAGACTCACTTGAAGGACGACCTTTGGCTCGTCAGCTCGGGATCTTTCAAGTCAGTGGGGGAGAGTGTCGTAGTCACTTCAGGCTCCAGGAACCAAACACCACCGGAAGTCCAGGGTCAAAGTGCTGGCCCACTCCAGTCCCAGCGAGGGCTCTCTTCCTGGCTTCCAGACAGCTGTCTTCCTGCCTGGTCCTTATATGGTGGGAGAAAGATCGCTTGTGTCTCTTCCTCTAATAAGGGCACTAATCTAGGATCAGGACCCCTCCGTCAACCCTGAATGTCTCCCAAAAGCCCAAACATAGTCACGGGGGGTCAGGGCTTTCAAATGAACTTGAAGATACACACATTCAGTCCATAGCAAAGTATTTGGGGTGATGTTTTCATGTCTCCACAGCAGACCTACGTCTAGGAGACTATACCCTGCCAGTTTTTACATTCCAGCACCGCTGTGCCTCGGAGAGGCTGAGGCAGGAGGACTGCAACTTCAGACTCATCCTAGGCAATTAAGCAATTTAGTGGGCCCTATCTCAATATTTTAAAACATACATTTTTAATTTTAAAAATATTTGAATATTAAGGAGAGAGGACATAACCAATATGAAGAGGCCAGTGCCCGTGGTGAGTCCACAGCACAGGGGTGACTGAGGAAGCTGGTGGCTCTGCCCTGCTAGGCCTGAATGGGAAGGAGCCTCCCTTCCCCCAACCCAGCTCATCCACATTCACGGCAGTCCCGTCGTGTGTTTCTGGGGGAAATCCAGCCCTCAGCACCGCGTCCCTGCCCCAGCCAAACTCCCTGACCTCGGCCGTGGGTGAGGCTGCAGCCCCAAGACCCATGCGCTGTGGGTTTCAGGACCTGCCCTTGGTACATGTGCAGTCAGGTGGGCAAGGTTTTGCACAGGTTGGGGCTTCTCCCTGCTTGTCACCTGGAGTCTCCATTGTTACCCAAACAAGCCACTCAGATCTCCTGGGCTTTGGAGACTGCCCCGACCCCACCAAGACTTTGGACTCTGAGTTTGGGCGGCAGCTTAGTCCAGCACATGGTCCAAGCTGAGCAGAGGGGCAGAGGGGGCTGCCCTGGGTCTGGGGCAGCTGTGGCCCCTGGGGTTCCTGCATCCTCATGGCCCAGCAGTGGGAGGGTGGGATACTTGGGACTCAGTAACTTGGTGTCTGCCCACACACGGGGGAGGGGTTGTGGGACCACATGGTCCCGGGGACACTTCTGCACGTTCACACAAGGCTTCCAATCCTCCAAGCTCATTACCATCCCTGCCAGAGCCTGGGGGGAGACAGGGTGTGTGTCAGCCTCATTTATGCCACCAACGCTGTTAATCAGCCAGCTCATCTCCAGAGATAAACCTCCACTTACCTTTGCATCCTGTGAGAGTTTTTTTTTTTTTTTCCTTTTTTGTCATTGATATTCTCTGCTCAAAACCATAGTGGTTTTGCATCTTTTATAAAGAATGATATGGTATCTGACCGGAGTGACCAAAAAACCCCAAGTAGAAAGGCCTCATCCTGGGGGGCATCGGGTTAAATCATGAAGAGCAGGGGTTCCACGACCCGCCAGGAGCCCCTTCCCGTCCCCACATTCCCCTAGAAGCACAGGCTCACGCTGGCCAGTGCGCAGCCGCCCTCCACACTTTATTAAATGAACGAGTAAGATACCGGGTTGAGGCCCAGCAGCATTGCGCTCTGTCACCAGCTTCTCACACTTCCTCTCTCCAGCTCCTGTACGAGGAGTGGGCAAGCTACGGGGTCTTCTATAAGTACCAGCCCATTGACCTGGTGAGGTAAGTGGGGTGCATCTGGCCTGGCATCGCAGGCAGTGGGAAGCGGGTCCCTGGTAAAGCGTCAGGCAGGCAGAGTCCCCGTGTCCCAGCCACGGCGAACATTCAGTTACCCAGGGACCTGTTGGAACTCGAAGATGTGGGCGGATCTGGGCAGTGTTGGCAGGAGTGGTTTATTCACTGTTGCTGGGGGACTGGGAGACAGGACTTTGTCGCATTCACTATCTCTGCCTGAATCTACTGCCTGGCCTGGCCTGACGCTGGCCTTATGGTGGTGTGGAGGGAGGAGAGAGCTGCCCTGGGATTTACCAGAATTTGGAAGTGTCCAGGAGCTCCTCCGTCTCCACGAGACAGAAAGGATGCAGCCAGCTTGTCCGGTGCAAGTGCCAACCGGAGTTTGCCCATAGAAGTCCATACAAACCACAGAGGTGCCAAAGTATTTAGTGTGAGGAGTGATTGGTGTTCTTGGTACCAGCACGGCAAGGTTCATTCTAGTCCTTACACCAGCAGGGCTTGGAATAAGGCTGATGCCTTGGGGACACATCCTGCCAGTGCCAGGCAGGGGAGCACCCACCTTTCAGGGCACAAGAGAAGCAACATGGGAGTGTATTGGAGAAGCAGGGCACACCCCATGCCTGACAGGCTACAGGAGCCACGGCCCCAGCTCGAGTTGTTCCTTCGGGGGGAAGGGTGGGCGACATGTTTCCCCCGTGGCACAGAATGAGAGTAACCGTGTCTCTGGCTTTGCATCTGAGTGTAGGAAGTATTTTGGGGAGAAGATCGGCTTGTACTTTGCCTGGCTGGGTGCGTACACCCAGATGCTCATCCCCGCCTCCGTCGTGGGAATCATCGTCTTCCTGTACGGGTGCGCCACGGTGGACCAGAACATCCCCAGGTAGGCAGTGGCCTCCACCCTGTGCTCACACCTCCTCCTGCTCCAGAGCCACTTCCCCTACGACAGACGAGGACGACCCATAAGGATGCTGGCTTTCTGCCACCTCCTGTGCAAAGCTCAGCCCCCAGAGAAACCTCATACCAGGCCCCAACCTGTTAGGGTGAGGTTCTCATGCCATCTGAATATCTTAGGCCTGAGCTTCCTGGTGTGTTTCATATCCAGGAAAAGATACAGAGAATACAAGACCCACATTCATGCTTTGAAGGGCTTTTGTTGTTGTTGTTTGCCTGTTCTGTTTAATTTTTGTTCGCCATCTTCCCAGCACCATCCTGTGGTCAGGAAGAGACCAGTGCTGGAGACCTCAGTGCAGGATGGCATGGGAGTGTAGGCATCTCCTGCCCAGCCTGCTGGGTGGCACCTGCTTTCCTCACACCCACGGTCCTGGGCATCTCATGGGAAGGGTGACACAGCCACAGACAGTGCCATACCAACCACAAGTCTTTACACAGAGACCCCATGTGCCTTCTGCTGGTTACCTGGGGTCAGGTAAGACAGCAGGGGCTCCAGAAGATCACCATGACCCAGAGACCACCCAGCCTACTCCTGAGTGCTGTTCTCCCAAAGGCCACATCACCCTCTGTGGGTGCCACCTTGACCTGATGATGCCAACTAAGGGCCATTTGCACGTGTGTGTTCAGGTCCCTGAGCTGTCAGGGACACTGTGCCAACAGACATCTCTTTGTTGGTTGTGCCCCTTCCTCGTACACATCCCTAACGAGGAATTTGAGCTGGCCCTATCTTTCGGGAGCCCGTGGTCTCCAGAGAGTCATAAGACAGCCACTCAGTGACTTTCTGTTGATTCTGCCAAGTCCCTATCTCTGACATGGAGCCATAGTTTTGAGTATCCATCACTAGTTCTGGTCAGGAAAGAGCCAATGAGTCTTGGGACTTATGAAGAAGCTGGTTCCTACCAGTCCAGAAAGACCATATCCGGTCAATTTCTGTTGCAATGATTTAGGACATGAATAACACCTCAAATATTCCACCCACCCAGAATCAAAGCTCTGCAGGCCTCTGGCCCAGCCCCACATAGCGCTATTTTGGTCCTAGGCAGGAGAAAACTTGTCCCTTTATTTGCTGGGGTGATTCGAGGTCCTCGAACCAGGGTTTGGTTAGGGTAAAAATCACTGAAGGCCGGACTTGGAGGAGGGTTTAAGACTGGCACTGCTGTAGGAGCTCAGAGGCTAAGGGAAAGGGCAAGTGGAGACGAGCTGGGAGTCCCCGTCTCCTCCCTCCTGAGGAAGCCCTGCCAGCCCAGGGTGTGGCCACCAAGAAAGGCCTTGAGGATGCTCTTGACACTCCCAGCTCTTCCACCTTCCATCACGTGACGGACATGCAGACAACAGTCAGTGCCAAGCACGAAGCCAGTGCCCAGCCTGCCCCAACCCAGCCACGGCCCATCAGCACCTCAGATAGAAGCAGATGTCTGCTCCTCCCGGAGGCCATCCAGCAGGGAGGCCAGCAGGCAGCGTGGTGCCATCCTCCACGCCACCCCCCCTCTTTTCCCCCCTGAAGAATAGACCTTCGTGCTCCTTGTCCTTATGTTGGCTGAGTTCAAAACTGCAGGAAGAGGCTTATTGTCTGGTTGGTGGCCTTTGCACAGGGAGCAGAGATGGGCAGGGAGAGCCATGAGGCCTCTAGCCCCCACCTTCAGGCAGGGTGGTCCCTTCAGGCGGCCTTTCACCCACACTCCCCTGGGGGAAGGACTTCGGAGATGTTCTGAACATGTCTGGCACCCTGTCAACACCTGTGCACGTGTTGGTTGGTTTGGTTTATCCTGCTGACAGCCCAGTGGAGACAGTCGGCAGCCAGAGAAACCGAGGAGCAAGAGTTACGGGGAACCTGCCTGAGATGGCACAGACCAGGAACACCAGAGCTGAGATTCAAACTCAGAGTGGCCAGTGCTAGAGCACACATCCTCCTACTGCCCGTGGTAGTCACACACACACACACAGCCCTCCCAGACACTCAGCCCCCACTGCCATTAGCCTTTCCTCCATCTTTCGTCTCTGTGACATAGCACCTGACGGCTGAAGAAACAGATCTGAGCCAGGATGCCCTCCATCGGGGCACAGAGCAGTACCCCCAGAGCCTGTGGCAGATGTTTACTAAATGCCAGCTGCCACGTCCCAAGTGTGACTCTGTGATAAGTTCACGCATATCCAGAAATCTAAAAAAACAGAAAGCACCCACCTTGGCTATGTCCCAGATGAGTGTCTGACCCCTCGGAATGAGCCTCCAGCCTGAGTGTCTATTTACAGACCAGGGTCCGGTCCAAGTTCACGGGAAGGAGAAAGTTCAGGGCAGGTCACGACAGAGAGGGCTGCATTCTGGCATTCCTCCCTCATTTTCCAAAACGGAAGGCCAAGTTGGAAGGTGGAGGACTCGTCCGAAGGCACAGTGTATAGGACAGTCCGTTCAGCAGCAGCCCAGGCACTCGACCTCAGCGGCGAACCTCGGTGGCCCCGAGAGCAATTCCGTGCAGGTGGGACTGGAATTCCGTACTATAGTCCTCCGTGCCGCTGCTCACATGTGCTGGGATGTCCAGGCTCATGCAACTCCCTCTCCCACGTGCTCTGCACCCCCCACAGAGCCTCTAGTGACTGGGTCCCCTCAGCCTGGACATCTTGGGGACATGTTTCTTCCATCCCAGCCTCCAGGAGAGTCTGATGCCCCTTCTCCGTCCTCTCAGTGTCCAGAACACCTGGGGATTGTCTTGGCTGGATGCCCAGACTGAACCACGGAACAGCTCCCCCCAGGACAGAGGAAGCTGCTCCCTGACGGTGCTCAGCACAGTGGCTGGCCTGCAGCAAGGGCTCCAGAAGCATCAGTGTTCTCGCCGAGTTTCACTCTCTGCCTCCTCTGTCCCGGGGTCTGGCCACGTGATATCCATGCAAAGACCTGAACCCAGCTTCTTAGTACGGTTCTGATGGTGTGCAGTGCTGAGAGGAGGCTGATGGGGATTCAGGTTTACCAAGACAGGCTGTGAGCGCCACTGCGCTGGGGTCACCCTGCTGTTTACCTCCTACATGGAGCAAGCCTTGATGCTTGGCACCAGGGCCAGTTAGAGTCCCAGAGCCCCATGCAAAGTGACATCCCAGGACCCTTGTTCAGGCACAGTGAAGGGTGTTTGTTTTGTTTTGTGACAGGGACTCACTTTGTAGTTCAAGCTGGCCTTGAACTCACTATGTAGCCCAGGCTAGTCTTGAACTCTCTGCAGTCCTCTTGCATCTGCCTCCCTGAGTGCTGGGAGTACAGGCATGAGCCACCACACCTGGTATTATGGTACAGGATCAAATTCAGGACATTGCGCTTGCCAGGCAGACATTGGAACCACTAAGCTAAATCCCCTGCCCCGTGAAGGGTTTTAAGGGAGCGAGCTCAGGGCCTCTCGCTGAGCCTCTGGCAGAGCTTAGGCTGAGGACAGCATGGTGTTGCACCTGGGAAGCGGCCCTGGCACACAAGAGGACTGGGTGACAGAAGCCAGCTGGTGTGCCTGACTGTCTCTGCTGCGGTGTGGACTGTGGCCCTTGTCACCCCAGCATGGCTCCAGGAGGTGTCTCCTGTGAGCGGCGGAGACTGAGGCCGTCCTTCTCTTGCAGCATGGAGATGTGTGACCAGAGGCACAACATCACCATGTGCCCCCTCTGTGACAAGACCTGCAGCTACTGGAAGATGAGCTCAGCCTGCGCCACGGCCCGCGCCAGCCACCTCTTCGACAACCCAGCCACCGTGTTCTTCTCCGTCTTCATGGCCCTGTGGGGTGAGTGTGGCTGGCGGTGTGTGATGTGATATCAGCCTTTCTTCTTGAAGCAACCAGAGTGGGGTTGCTGGGGATGCACCCGGGCTGGGGTGGAAATTCCTGCCACGTGCAAGTTACCTTGACCCACCAGTGCCGCTGCCCCTTGGAACAGCCCGGGAAGGTGTTTTGCTCTAAGACACTGGGGCCAGGGCTGTCGGCTCGGGGAGCGCGGCTGCTCCGGAGCCCAGTTGGCCATGTTGCCTGTGATCCCTGCAGATGAAGCTGCACTGAGATCCAGGCCCTGTGACTCCAGCTCAGCCTCCTGCTGATGAAGGGGCAGCCACTCAATGGTGTCGGCTCCTCAGGGTGGGTCTGGACCGGGAGGACGAGGCCCGACCTGCAGCCAGCCTGCAATAGGCTGTTGATAGGGCTGAGCAAGCCCAAGTTCCAGCGGCCGGTCTATGGACAGCACACCCGTCCCTCCTGCCTGTTCCTTGGTGCCTGGGTCCTCCCCACCAGAGCCAGCAGCCTCTCCAGCCCCACAAGTTCTCTTCAGTCTGGACCTTTCTCTTGATGTTAAGAGAATTTGCAGCTGGGCAGGAGGCAGAAGAGCTGAGCGTAGCTTAGTATCTGTGTGGCTCTGGCTTCCTACTCTGGGCCCAGGGTGATTGGGAGGCCTTGAGTGAGCAGGGAGGAAAGAACTGGACCTATCCTCAGCTCCGGCTCCAGCCCTGGTGAGTCACCCTGGTCACCAGAGGATCATTCAGTGCCAGCTGCCACGGACAGCCAGGTTTCCCAGTGTGCAGCCAGACACCCCTGGAGACACCAATTCCAGCTCTGCCATGCTACTACTTCTTCACTGTAAGCTTAGCAGCCTCATCTGTAAGATGGGTTTGAGAGGAGGTGAAATAATGTGTACACAGTCTCAGCAAGGATAGACACACAGCTGACACTAGGCACAGTGCTGCCAGGGCCACTTCATCACACTGGAGTACTGTGAGAACTAAGTAAATTCTATATAAAAGTCCCCATGTGCCTGGCATGTAGGAGATGTTATCAGCCAATATTGATGGAATGTGTCACACCTCTGGCATCTCAGCAAACCATGGGAAGCAAAAGCCAGGTGTCCTGCCCTCCTAGAAGCTCACCATCTTGGATTCCTAGGGAGCAGTGTATGCAAAGGCCCTGTGGTGAGGTTTGGGCCTGATAAAGGAATAAGATGTTTTTCTCTCTGTTGCCTGTGGTAGAGGCTAACAAAAGAGAAAGCTCAGGCAGTGGTCAGGAAAGGGTTAGCTCTGACTGGAGATAGTGGCGGTAGCTTTCACTGGGGACCACCGAAAGCTCTATGGGATGCACCATAGTGCCCACCTCAAGATGCTGCCCCTTCTCGGCTGTGGCTGTGTGTGACAAGAAGCCACTTGGTTGAACAGTGGAGGTACAACAGGAGCCTCTTCCTGCCTTCTCTCCCTGGCCTAGGAGGTCCCTAACTGTGTCCCCTCATTTCTCTCTTCCCCAGTTTAAAGTTCTGCTGTGGGAACAACTTCTCCCCACAAAGGGTCCACATGGTAGAGTCCTCTGTTAATGTAGAGGGACTCTAGGACTTCATGGGAGCATCCAGAGATGGGGGTGGGCCCTCTGAGTGGGATTAGGAATCATAGCCAACCAAGAACCAAAGGCTTGGATATTGCCCTCGAGGTGCCTGGCCCACACCTTGCCCTCCCTGGGGGCTGCCCACCAGCCTCACCTCGGCCCTGGGAAGGGAGCAGCCATCCACAGCACCCTGGTCACACCAGGGGATGTGTCTACTGTCACGGGACTCTCCACCCTGAGCTGAGGTTTCTGGGAGTTTGTTAAAGCGCAGATCCTGGGCCTCAGGACTCAGAGGTAGAACACACAGTTGACATTCACCAGCACCAAAGTTCGAAGACTCCTGGACACCACGCCTGACTGCTGAGTCGGGGACCAGGGCCCCAGAATCTGCATGGGGAGCAAGCTCTGAGCCGCCTTGGGCCCGCGGGTGTCTGGGCTTCTGATCCATCAGTGGTCCTGTGCTCTCTCTTTCTACCTGTCCTCCCATCCACATAGGCACAGACTGTCCCCTCTCTGGTGAAGGAACAGGTGAACAGCTTTGGGACCCCCTGCGGCAGATGAGCCCATGGAGACAACTCTCCGGCCTACATCAGCCTAGAGGCAGATGCAAGACATGCACCTGGTAGCCTGGCTCCTAAACCCCAGCCTCTTGAAGGCTGTCACACTCTGGCCGTTCCCAGCACATGCCTTGCTTATTCCTGCCTCAGTTGCTGAAAACATAGCCACTTACCTGGAAGAGCTTCCCATCTATCTTCCCAGATTGACCTCCTTCCGCTGTAGACGACTTGTCAGATGCCAGACTTAGCGCTTTGCACAGGCTGTCTCAGGAAAGCCCCTGAACAACCCCGGAAAGAGATGCCATTATTTTCTTAGACCCTGACGCCCAGAGAAGCTAAGTCTTTCCCAAGATCACACAGCTAACAGGTTCCCAGCGAAAGGCCTGGTCACATCCCTTCCCCCCTTTGGTGCCCTCTTAGGGAAGCAGGGATTTCCCCAAAATCGCAATGAGGGGTACACAGGCAGAACGTTGCCCATAGGGATGTGATTGTGTTGTAAACACCGGCTGCTTCACTTCGGTCCACAGCCCTGCTGCAGCCCCAGAGGGTCTCATTGTCCCAGGATCGGGCTGGAGCAACACCCGTGCGCTCGCCTGGCTAATGGAATGCCAGCCAACATATCCCATTGTGGAAGGGAAAATAAAGTAACAGAACAGCCAAACTACTCCCACGGAGCCCTTGGGAGAAAGAGCTTATTTCTGAGCAGTTGAGAGCCTTCCACCCCCACACCCTGCAGGGTGAGCGCAGAGGTGACAGCCGGGCCTCTCCCTGCCCTTTCACGCTGCTGTCAAGTGCAGTTAGCACAGAGCTCCTGGCTTTTGTTTTTCTTTTTCTTTTTTTCTTTTTGCCCCTCGTTCAATTGCTTGTTCATTTCCCTCTAAGGGATTATTTTCCTGCTGGAGTCTCTTCTTCCATTGTGTCCTTTTCCTGCCCTCCAGCTGTTCTATTTCTGCGGCACAGTTGCGAACGGCAGCCCCAGACCTGTTCCTCAGCCCCTTCAGGTCTAAATTTTCATCGCCCCCACCCTGAACTCCACAGCCTGGCCTTTTCAGAGCCAGCACTCTGCTCCTGCCCGGGACACCTGACATTTCAAAGCCCTAAATAAGATGTCACATTCAGCGGCTCTTGAGTCCCATTTAGCTATTTGCTGGGATCAATTTTCTGAAATTATAGCATAATAATGGGTTTTCACTGCCAGTCAGTCCCTGGAGGAACAAAGGAGCTGATAGGATTTCAGCCCGGCTGTGGAAAGCTGGAGAGAGATGGTCTGACTGGAATGAGATGCGGAAAGTGCAGGTGAAACCCTCCTGGGCTGGGCCGCCCTGAGTCACCTGAAGCTGGGTGGGGACCGAGGACAGTGAGAGGGTGATTGTCCTCAGAGATTAAAAGGCCAGTGGCAGGTCACAAACAAAATGTTCAGAGGATAAGTAGTCAAGGGTCTAGTGTCTCCGCACCGAGCTGGAGGGCTCGCTTCACTGCAGGCTCAGTGTGGATTGACACGCAGCCTTACCCGCTAGCTGGCGGAAGGGCTCTGCTTCCCTGTGCAACGAGCAGAGTTAGGGAGGCTGGTCCCATTCTCTGGGCCCTCAGTCGGCCTGGCCAGAGCCCTCAGCCTGGCTGCAGCCCTGCACACTCCCTGCTCAGGCATTCATGTGTCCTAAGGACCCATCTCTTAGGAATGAATGACACCTCCTCCCTGTGTCCTTACAAAGCGGAAGGGGCTGTTACGAGAGCACTTGTGCCCTTCACAGGGGTCCCATCCTCAGGTTCTGGTCACCTCCTACAGGCCACCTCCTAACAGCATCACTTTGGGGCTAAGGACCTCACTCTCTGAATCGTGCGACCACACGTAGATGCAGCATATAGCCAGTCAATTAGGGAACTAACAGATGAGCACGTGCCATATGTAAGCTGAGCACAGCCGAGCATGCCCATAATCCCAGCACTATAGGAGGTTGAAGGCGGAGGATCACAAATTCAAGGTCAGCCTCGGCCACTGAGCAATTTAGTAAGACCCAGTCTCAAAGATGTTAGAGGACTGGAGCTGGAGCTCAGTGCAAAAGCCTTGGGTTCAGTGCTCAATCCTGAAGGAAAGAAGAAAAAACAGATATCCATGTGTGGATACATATATATGTACTCTCCACAATTCTGGTCACAAACCAGACAAGAACCAAATCTACTTACTTCATAAGATTAACATGGAACCTAGCCACTGAATTTGGTCCGGCTCTCATCCAACTCGATTTGTAACCAGAATCATGGAAGGAATCAAGTTCTTGAGCCAAGGCACCACTGTACACGGAGACCACCTTTAAAAAGGTATACAGACCTCAGCAGTTCATTGGGCTAGTAAGTAACTGCAAATTCATGGCCACCACTTTGACCATCTCTTGTAATTGTAGAAGCCAAAGGTAGCTTGTATTAATCTCATGATGTCTCAGTAAATTTAGTATTAAAATATTTATACAAGATTTTTGTTACGCATATCTTTATATCTAGATAGATTGATTGATTGGGTGCTGTTAGGTAGAACTGCTTTTTTTTTTTAGGTTTTTTGAAACAGGGTCTCACTTTGTAGTTCAGGCTGGCCCTGAGCTCAGCCTCAAACTCACATCACAGCAATCCTCCTGTCTCTGCCTCCCGAGTGCTGGGATTACAGGCATGAGCCACCATACCTGGCACTGTGCTATGTGGTACTGGTTGCTGCTGGGCATGAGTCTCCACACCCAGTATGGTATGTGGTTACCGGGGATTGAACCCGGGTCCTTGCTTGAAAGACAGCCACCAGAACCACTGAGCTAATCCCTGGCCCTAGAACTGCTATTTTTAAAAAACACCATCATAAATTGGGGGCTTAAACCAATGACATTTCTTTCTCAAAGGCTTAGAAACTAAGGAGTCCAAGATCAAGCTGCTGGCTGCTTGGATTCTGGTCAAGGGCCCACAGCTGGGCTGTGAGAGCTGTCTTTCTGCTCATGCAGCAGCAGATTCACAGCTTCCATCTCTGACATCTCTTCTTACCAGGGCACTAATCCCAGCACGGGCCCCACCCTCATGACCTCATCCAACCTCTCTGCCTCCCAGGCCCTGCTTCCAAATCTATATGGGGGACTCACTAAATAGTGACGCTGCAGTCCCCCCAGCCTCACCTGTGGCCACCACAGATCTGAATTTGCCATAAACATTGCAAATACTCCCCATGCATGGAATACACGGGTCCTGTATGGCGTTGGCTCTATGACCCTAGAGGGACATGGTAGAGATCTAGCAAGTGGGCTCAGTCGTGAGAACAGTGGCCGCACAACCCTGTCTTGACCTGCTGTGGACCTGCCTCGCAGAGGCCTCTCAGGCAGACACCAGACTGGAAGACTGAGGCCAGCGCAGGCAGGTACTTCCCAGGCCCATGCTCACAGCTCGGCCTGATCCAGGGCAAACCCGGAGAAGTGCCCACCTACCTCTTGGGCTCATCTCTCCAAACCACTGTCATTAAAATAAATGTTTCAAGCTGAAAGGATGCAATTGGTGGGGCCCTGGGCGCCCTGTCCGTCTGTATGTATGCATGCCAGGCCAGAGCACTGCAGCCACCCCTCGGTGCTCCAGAGGCCACAGAGGCAGCAGAAGGGCATGGTGAGGGCTGTGACCACATAGAGAATGTCTGCCCAGATTTTCTCAAGACTCAAGCTCCAGCTTCTGAGTGCCAGTGCAGAGGAGAAGCAGAAAATTCCTAATTTCATGTCAGATGTCTGTATCTTTGCAAGCATAGCCGTGCCTGTGTACCGTTTCTGCACCACAGCTACCAGGTTGTGTTTTGGTCCTGCTCAGCTAAGACAACCTCCACTCATTGTCACCTCCCATGCCCTGGTGCCGGCTTCCTGCCGTTAACCCTTGGGATCCGAACTCTTCTCTTCGCTGTGTGGGAGGTTCCCGGGATTAAACAGTCTCATTTGCAGTCACCTTACTGTGAAAAAAGGGGATGTGGTAAAGAAGATGTGTCCACACAGACAAGCTCTAGGTGTTCAGGGCCAGCCCCTGGCAGCTCCAAAGTGAGCTTGTCATAGCTACTTTTCCCTTGTTGCCGAGATAAGGGAATATCTGACACTCAGAGTTAAAGGTAGAAAGGTTTATTTAGCACATGGTGTATAGAGGTTTCAGTCCACAGTCAACTGGCTCCAAGGCAAGGTGACCTGGCTGAGGGGTGTCACAGGGAAGAGACAGTTCACAGCAGGCAGAAAGTAGTAAAGCAACAGGAGACAAGACAGGCCTCATTCTGTCCCTTATATCCAGGCTACCAGGATTCGGCAGTGCCAAAGCAGTCCGTGGACTGATTTAGTAATCACACTCCCTTGATCCTAGCACTGCACCACGAGTCAGTCACACTCTCTAGATTCAGCTGCCTCTGAAAAAGTCCCGCTTATGACTGCGTGAAGCTTTGGGGGCACATCTAGACATAATAAAGTTTAGCAGTACTGTTTCCTGGGACACTTGGACTCTGGTTGAGGCACCTGTTTGTGACTTCCCACCAAAAGTTCAGTTGTATGTATCACTTTGTTACTGTCCTTGTACCATCACTTATTAGAGAAGCCCCTTGCCTCAGTTTTCTTCTTTGTAAAATGGGGAAACAGGAGAGGGATCACAATGGAAGGCAACAGGGACTCCAGGAGCAGGACAGATGCAGTTGTGGGGGACTATATTAGTTATATTCCATGCTATGATGAAGCGCCTGAGGCAGGATCACTTTATAGAACAGAGAGCTTCATTTTGGCTCAAGGTTCTAGAAGGCCAAGATGGAGGCTGGATGGCCAGCAAGCAGTGATGCTGTTTGTACCAGCAGAGTCCTGAGGTTATGCACCGCAGAGTCCTGTGCATAAAGCAGCACACATCTGTATCTGTCTCATAAGGCCACTACGCGGATAATCTCATCAAATCCCAGTCTCTCCCTAAGGCCTTCCTGCAAACACCACCCTTCTAACGCCTCACGACTGGGGTTACATTTCAACAGGTGAGGGCTCGGGAGACACTTCAAGCTTGTCCAAGCCACTGCAGGTGCCATGAGATGCTGGTTTTCTTCTGAATCTGAAGGAATAGTGTGTGCCTTCCGGGATTTAACAGTCAGCTCTTCATTGCTGGGACAAAATACCTGCCATATACAACTTTGAAGAGGAAAGTTTTATTTTGGCCCATAGTTTCTGGGTTTTAGTGCATGGTCCTGGCTCCAGGGCAGGAGCATCATGGCGGAAGGCAGAGTGGAGGAAGCTGCCTTCACAGCAGCCAGGAAAGGAAGCAAGGAGATGGGAAAGAGGCCGAGAGGTCGAGGCAGGACCGGTAGACTCGTCAAAGCCACACCCCACAGTAACCTCCTTCCTCCATACCCAGTGAACTCTTCAATGGATGACGCTCTGTGCGGTCCAGCAGCCTCACCAGACTGCACTCCGGAACAGGCCGCTGTGAGATTGAGCCCTTGATGCAGGAGTCTGAAAGATGATTCATATTTAAGCGAGAAAGTGGAGGAAGTGGCATCGAGCCATTTTGTCTGTTCGGAACCCAAAGCGGAATGTCACAAGTGCAGTCAGATCCTGGTAGACTCAGTGCTTCAGTGGGCAGCCCTGGTCCAGCCTTGACCTTCTGACCTCAGGATCCCTACTGTAACTTGGGATCCAGGCCTTCCTATCCCATCCCTTGCTGACATGCCAGGGCTTGATGGCCCTTGCCTCAGTTTTCTCCTCTGGGAAATGGGACGGCAGTGGTTCCTGTTCAGCAGGGTCTGTGGAAGGCTGAATGGTTGATTTATAGGGAGGTCTTGGCCCCTCCTCACTTGGTAGTGCCAAAAGAAAGGATGCTGTGATGTCACCTGGTTCCCCCTGACTGGTTTTCCTCTCATCCACAGCTGCCACCTTCATGGAGCACTGGAAGCGGAAACAGATGCGGCTCAATTACCGCTGGGACCTCACAGGTTTTGAGGAGGAGGAGGTGAGTGGCTTTGGTTCTGTCACCCCTTGCCCTCCCCAGCTGCCCCTTGCCCCACTACCTGTCCAGGTCTAGTGTGGAGGCCTGAGGTCATAAACACCCTGGTCTGAGGCCAGGCCACTGCTGTCAGCTCCTGCACCCTTCACCCTGGCCTTTCGCATGCCCTCCTTGGCAGGGTGGCTGGTCCCTGGCCTCAGAATCCTTTGGATCTCAGTGCTCACGTGGTATATGACATGTGGTCTGGGATAGATGCCGCGGCTCTCCTGACTGCACTGCACCCGCACACTGTCAGGTGGGAAAGGAACTGGCCACCGCCCAGGGATCCCCAGAGATGGCCAGGAATGCCCACCTTGGAGCCAGCTGTAGTTGGCCATGGCTCAGGTGGGGGATGGACCATTAACTAGCAAAGGGAAACCAGTCTCATTCCAAAAGAAGGGGTGCTCAGTAACCAGTGGCCACTGAGATGTGAGGGGAACCCCTCCCCCAAGGTCCCCCTAATTGCCAGATCCCACAGGTATTGCCTGCAGGGTGAGTGGAAAAGAAAAGAAAGTGGCGGTGGAGGTCTAGAAGAGAGGCTGAGGCAGGAGGATTATGAGTTTGAGCCCAGGATGGGCAACTTAATGATTTGGTGAGACTTTGTCTCTGCCACAGTGGTAGAGTGTCCCTGGCTTCAATGTCCAGTACCAGAAGAAGCAGGGAGAGGACACAGAGAAAGACAGAAAGATGAGAGAGGAGAAAGAACCAGGTGTGGTGGTGATCAAACAGTTAATTTTATATAAATCTGAGTTTTTGTCTCACTAAATTGGAGAATAAAATCACAGACAAAAGGAGGACGTTAGAGTGCTTATTGAAAATAGTAAGACCAAAACTCTTGGTGCATACGCAAAAATGATAGGTCTATATCCCCCCCTCTTATTTTAACTTTTATCTTGTTCTTGGGTTGTGTTTTACATTTCTAAACTTAACTAGCTCTTAACCTGGTGGGCTATTTTCTCTTTTCTAGTGGACACTATCTTATGTCAGTCTCTGTTATAATGGGTCACTTGTAATCTCAGCATGCTTGGGAGGCTGAGGTGGGAAGATTGCAAATTCCCACTCGACCTGGGTAACAGTGATTTAGGCTTTAAAAGTAGAGATGTCGCTCAGTGCAAAGCCTGAGTTCAATCCTGAGGATTAGTAAGGAAGAAAGGGAAAGAGGGAAGAAAAAAAAGTATAGAATGCAGGTGACTGCACGCATACAGGGTGGCTGTGCAGAAAAGTGTTTAATTTACAAAACAGGCTCGCTCCCCAGCAGTGAGGTTCCCGAGTCCCGCTGTGACCCGAGCATCCCGGCGCTTTCCTCACAAGCTTGCACAGCGTCTCCCTCCAGAGCCGAGCCGGTCAGTCATTTCCAAATACGTGGCTCAGCTGAGGAAGCTTCGTGCCAGCTCCGGGCCGACAACATTGTGAACAGCCCGGAGCTTGCTGGGCAGACCGGACAGCCCCTTCGTGGTTACAGGTCAGGCCTCTAGGGCCAGGCTGCATAACTTCCATTCCTAATTGGACCCCACATTTGCTGTGTGATGGGGGGTGGGGCTGCTTAATATCACTGTGCCCCACTATCCTGGCCTGTCAAATAGGCTTTAAGGAGCCATCCTTGTTTGATTGGGGAGGAGTCCTCAGTGGTTCAGCAGAGCAGGGCCTGGCACACAGACAGTGCCCTTAATGGGCCACCAGCTAGCCACACTTAGACCACACCTGTGGCCTGCCCATGTAACAGTCTCAGCTCCTGTCTGTAGCTCATCTCATTGTCTTTTGTCACCTTAGCCAGGTTAAGACCGAGGTGATCTGTTCTTTGGCTTTCAGCAATTTAGGGGCAGACCTAGGGCAGAAGGGGGAACTCTGCCGCTGGGCCAGCCATCCCTGGATGGGCTATTTTCCTATTGCTGTTTTATTCAGAAAGATTCAAAAAGAGCTGGGGATGGTGGCACACACCTGGAACCCCAGCTTATGTGGAGGCCAGAGGTCATAACCACCCCGGTGTGAGGCCAGGCCACTGCTGTCAGCTCCTGCATCCATTGCCCTGGCCTGCTCAGGAAGCTGAGGTAGGAGGATCTCAAATTCAGAATAGGCACAGCCTGGACAATTTAGTGACTTAGTAAGACCTTGTCTCAGAATAAATTTTAAAATATTAAAGGTCTGGGGATGTCGCTCAGTGGTAGAGCACTTACATCCTCGAAGCCCTGAGTTCAATCACCAGTAACGACGACCACAAAAAAAACATTCAGCTAGAACAAAGAGTCAAATAGAACCAAGAATAGCCATCATCTTCTTGCTTGAAAAGTCTGGTTAGTAGGGCCAGGAATGTAGCTCAGTGGTGTCTCACCTGCCCGACAAGGGCAAGGTCCTGAGTTTGATTCCTGGTTAAAAACAAAAACAAAAACAAAAACAAACCTAATACATCTAGAAATCAGATTAGCATGTCCTTTGTATGAAGTCCCTATGGCTGGAGGGAAGGCCTGTCCCCCTTTGCTTACCCCATGGGGCCCCAGCCCGTGATCTCCTGACTGGTGAAACAGGCCTTGATTTCACGGCAGGACCGCTGGATACTCAGTCCCTCAGGAATTAGCAAAAATTGAGTCACTGCAGGCGCCGAGGATTTAGCTCAGTGGTTCCGGCGCCTGTCTTGCAAGCGCAAGGACCTGGGTTCAATCCTTGGTAACCACATACAATACTGGGCATGGAGACTCACGCCCAGCAGCAACCAGTACCACGTACCACAGTGCCGGGCGTGGTGGCTCACACCTGTCATCCCAGCACTTGGGAGGCAGAGGCAGGAGGACTGCTGTGATGTGAGTTTGAGGCCGAGCTCAGGGCCAAACTGAACTACAAAGTGAGACCCTGTCTCAAAAAACCTAAAAAAAATTTAGTCACTGCAAAACCAAGAGCCCTCAGAGTCCTCCAAAGTCACAGTGACTTGTATAACAGACCCTGGTTTTCCACTGATACCTTCCTGTCCTTGTCACCCGTATCTATCTCCATCCTGGTTTTTAAGAATAAAACCTTATTCTTTAGGGGACAGTCTTTAGAGGATGCATCCCGTGTCCAAACAGCATGATTAATCTTTTTGTTTCTGTTTTTCCTTTTCTGGTTCCCGAAGGAGGCGGTCAAGGTTTGGAATTTTTTGTCACTCCTCTGTCTTCCTACAGCCTGTCTCCCAGAAGCGGGACCTCTGCCACACCTAACCCATCTGTTTCCACCCTGCAGCTCCTCACGGCTCCCCGGGCCCGGGTCTCTGCTTCTCTCTTCTAACCCCTTCTTCTGTTCCAGCGCCTCCGCTGACTGCTCTGGGCTCCCAGGGCCTGGTGTCCCTGGCCTGCCCGTGCTTGCTGCACCACTGCGTCTCCCCTCCCCCCACCCGGCTTCCACAGCCTTCTCTCAGGGCCAGTTCGTGGCTGGACTTCACTGCAGCCTGGCACAGCTTTGTCCCCCCGAGGACCCCAAAGCCAGGCCCTGTGGTTATCTTATTGGGCTGGGGTCCCAAGGGGCGCATGCTGAGCCCACATCCAGGCCAAACACAGCGACCTCAGAATTAGAAATGTGGCACGCAGCCCACCATGAACTGGCCCCGAAGGAACCTGCAGCACATACATGGGCTGGTTGCCGTGTACCCATGTGGAGGATCTGGTGCCTGCTATGAGCCGGGCCCTGTTCTTACTCGGTTTCTTTCACAGGATCATCCCAGGGCTGAGTACGAAGCCAGAGTCTTGGAGAAGTCACTGAGGAAAGAATCCAAAAACAAAGAGGTACGGGGATCACTGCCAGCCAGTTTTGCCAGTAGTAAAACACCATGTGTTCAAACACAGACCGGGGGTCAGAAAACACTGTTCATCCTCAGTGCAGACTGGGGTTGGCAAATACTGTTAAACAGGTGTGGACCAGGGTTGGCCCAGATTGTAAATATTTTAGCTTCTTGATGCCTATACTGCATCTACTCAACTCTACATTGTAATGTGAAAGTGGCCATAGACAACTAGTAAATAGGTCTGGCAGTGTTCCAATAAAACTTTATTTATAAAAACAGGAAGGGGCCAGACTGATCCCAAGGGGACTGGAGATGCCAAGCCCTGCTATAGATTTGTCTTCTAGCTGTACCCGTGGGAGATCTCAGACCTCAGCACACTTCAGCATGAGACCCACATGGCTTGAAGCTTTTCTTCCTGTGTACTTAGCTTCAACACCTCCAACCCTGTGTCCCACGTTGAGCAATGAGAGGAAAGCGTTTGTGAGCCTGGTTTCCTTAGCAGAGAGCCAGTTCCTTGTTTCCCTCACAGACTGAGAGTGATATGAAGAAGTGTGCTTTTCGTGAGGCGCTTGAGGCCACCATGTTTTTGTAACAAACCGCCTTCTCTGTCCCCAACCTCTCAGCCAAACCAAAGCCTTGTGTGCATAGCCTGAATCCTCACAAACCTCGAGAACATGTGACTATTTTTAATGCTGAATTTTCACATGACCTGGGACCTCTTCCACCTCTCACTGAGAGTAGAGGAGTTCTCCCTGGCTCTGCAGGGATGAGGAATGGTTGGAAACTGCTCTTCTGGCTCCCAGACTGCCCAGCCCACCTCTGACACTGGCCAGGACGAACCCCTAGGTCTCTCTTTCCTTGTCATTATTTCTCATGTACAGAATTCACTGGCACCCAGTGGCTGGAGGTCACTGTCAACAGAATCCCATCTGGGGTGAAGGGGGGTCCCTCAGCTCCTATAACACAGCACACACCGGTTGTGGCTCAGGCCTCCAGCAGCTGGGAAGGAAGTTCCCTCCCTCAGTGTGCTCTTCACGCGTGTACATGCCAGACTATCGCCTAAGATGAAGAGGCTGTCTGTCCAGTTCAACCCATCACACCACACACATCCCTGTCTGCACACGGCTGGCCTCTGTGGGCCCTTGGGCAGCATCCCCAGTGCCCAGCCTGAGTTGAGATGTCTCAGAAGTTGGCATAAGGCCCCTGGGATGGTCGCCCTGTGACTCTGTGGTTGTTCCTCTCAGGGTGAGCTCAGAGGGTGTCGTGTTCTTCTGCAAGAGGAAAAAAGCTCCTGGCTATACCACACCCTTTGAGACAAGGGACAGAAATGGCAGGCTGGGGTCTGGAGGTGCTGAAGCTGGCCCTCAGCCCAGGGCTTAGCTTCCGCTTGCGCTCAGGAGCGCAGGGACCCACATAGGTGTCTGGTTATTTCTGCAGGAGCCTGAAAGTGACCCCAGGTCCCGTCTTTTTCTGAGGGCCACACCCCTCATTTCCCTCTCTGTCTCATGTGACTGCCAGCCGCTCCTCTGGTTTGGATCCTTCCCCTCAGCTGTGGCAAAAGATGTACCATGTTCTTGGCATTGTAATTTGGGCTTCTGGGTGTGGCTTCTTGCCTCTCTGAGATGCTCATGGTAGTGTTCCCCTGTCTCCACACACTCTGAACCTTAAATCTCAGCTGCCATCTCTTGAGATAGAGCCCAGCAGACCCAGAGTAGAGGATGTGCTGGAATCTGCATTGCAGAATCTCCCAGCTCCGTCGCCATGGCCTCCCTTGCACCCTTGCTTTGAGAATGTGGGTCTCTGGCACCCCTTACTTGTTTAAAATACCCAGAACTGGAGTTGGCTGTATGAGAGTGTGTGCTCTGAGGGCCCTAGCCTGGCCCGAGGTCAGCGTGCCTCATCCTGCCTCAGCCTCTTTTCCCTGCGTGCCCTCAGAAGCGCCTGCATGTTCCGGAGGAGTCAACCAACAAGTGGAAGCAGAGGGTTAAGAGCGCCATGGCGGGGGTGAAATTGGTACTTCCGTGTCTTGGGGCAGCACGCATCCTGACGTGTGCAGCCCTCCCGGTCCTCTCCTCCGCCGCCTCGTGTTCTAACACTCACACCTGCACTCCTCTACCTCCCCCACACCCCGTGGTCCCTGCCTGTGTCACTGTGTCCTGCATGGCTGTGGTGGCCCATGTTGTGGGAGTCTGGTTCACTGGGGCTCCTAAGCCGACCTGTGACAGCTGCCCGTGAGCACTTTGTGGTGTCCCCGCTAACACTGAGGCGTCCACTCCGTGGAGGGTCCATGCCAGCATCACAGGACCCAGGCGCACATCTTCCTGTTGAAAAGCCTGGCCTCACCTGAAATGTCCTGGGCCACTGACCAGCTTCTCCCTGAGGTTCCCGCAGCCCCAGCTGCCCCTGGCCCCAAGAGCCTTCCTAGGCCACATGCCCCAACAGTTCCTGTTGCTATGCAACGATAACTTTTTTTTTCTTAGTTTTTTGAGACATCATCTCGCTTTGTAGTTCAGGCTGGCCCTGAGCTCACTATGTAGCCCAGGCAAGCCTTAAACTCACAGCAATCCTCCTGCCTCTGCCTACCAAATGCTAAGATTACAGGCATGAACCACCACACCTGGCATTGTGATATGTGGTACTAGGAATTGAACTCAGGACCTTGTACTTGCTAGGCAGATGCCAGAACCACTGAGCTAAATCCCTAGCCAGTGATCAACATTTTACCTTGTAATGCTAGTCTCTTGTTTCCACTTATACAGCAAAAAGAAAAATAACTATTGTAGTCTGTGAAGAAAATGGTCAAACACTCAGACCCTGTGGCCCTCAAAGGAAGCCCTGCAGCTATAAAAGTAGATTTCAAATGCAGGCTGCTCCCAGACACCAACTCCCAGTCTTAAGGAGGTTGGCAGCTTCCACACACACAGGGAGGAAGCGAGGTCCTGAAACCCTGTTGGGGCGGGGGGGGGTCTCCAAGTGTTTGTTGTCTGCGTCATCTGTGTGTGCACATATCAGTCCCCTGGTACTGCCCAGATTGACCCTGACCATTCCATATTGCAGACAGACAAGGTGAAGCTAACCTGGAGAGACCGGTTCCCTGCGTACCTCACCAACCTGGTCTCCATCATCTTCATGGTAAGTTCCAGAGGGCGACAGCCGAAGGAGATGAGGGATGCCCCCAAGGAGGGCTGGGCACGCACAGTGACCAGGCCACTAGGAACACAGTAGTGCCAGTCATTCCAGGATTGGGGGCCCTGGCTTCTCAGGTGGTGGGTCATCAGAGTACTACTCCTCCCTGAGAACGGAGTGGGGCCCAGATTCCATAGCAGCCCTAGAAGCTCTGTATGCCTGGACTCCAGAGCTGACCTCAGGTCCTCAGTCCTAGACACCCACATTTCGTTGAGGGTGGCATATATGTAACTGGCATTCAAACCTGGGACTTCACAGAACCATGTAAAACCATACTGGGGAGTCTTTAAGAAAACCCTTAAAGAAATGATGCAGAGACAGGACAGAAGTCCCAGCTGTGCTGCTCAGGGGTCCATGGGTCTGCTCAGCAGGTGAGAATGAATCACTGAGCTTCTGTGGCTGCCTTAGGAGAGGCCAATCCCATACTGATTCAGCTTGGCCTCACACCACCTGAGCACCCTGGCATATGTTGTCACCAATGTCATATATTGTCCATCTGGGAAGCTTTAAGGGAGCCTGGGTTGGCCACTGTGCCAGGGGCTCTACAGGGAACATTCCATTCAGTCTTCAGAGGTGGCCGGTCCTGGTGCCATCCCCATCCTGCTGATGCAGAAGTGGAGGCCCAGAAGTTGTGCCTCTCTCCCCAGGACATGAGCCAGCAGACAGTGGAGCCACAAACCAGCTGGTCACTTTGCCCCAAGAGCCTTGTACAGGACAAACTTGGAAAGGAGGCAGGATGCTGTCTGGGTTCCTGGGTTGAGTATGGAGGACCAAGGGCCCCTTAACCAAGTAATGGAAGGCAGCGTAAGACTCAGTTTCTCTCCACATTCTCACACACAAGGGGGACCGTGACTGATGTGGAGAAATCCAGGAGGCTAAGGACACTTACGCCCACTTCCCCTTGCCCCAGAGTAGGGGAGTGCTGGTGGGGGGTAGGAGGGCTGTAGTACTGTGTGGTTCAGCTTTTCCATTGCTGGGACGAGTGTCTGACTCCGAGGAGAGGTTTACAGTGGCTCGGGTTTCGGAGGAGTCAGTCCATGGTCACCTGGCTCCGAGGCAGGAACGTGACAGAGGCTTGGAGGAAAGGTGCTGCTCACTCCATGGTGGTCAGGAAATAGAGCAGAAGGGACGTGCCCGAGGGAGAGATGTACCCTCAGAGACACACGCTCAGCAACCCAGTCTTCCAGGTGAGCCCCACTTCCCGTCAGCGTTCACCATGACTCAGTGGATTAATCCCCAATGAGTATAGGCTCCATGACCAGCCACCTCTCTCGGGGCCTCTCAGTCCTGTCCAATGAACTGGCGGGTTTCTCTCCAGGAGACTCAGGGTGGGAGTGGGCTCAGCCTTCTTGTAAGTGTGGCATGTCCCCTTGGTGCTAGGTGATAATCAGAGAACAGCTCACCCGGAGCATCCCCAGCCCTCACCCATTGAGGAGCAGGGCTCAGGGAGTCCCAAGAAACTGCAATGTCCACCTGCACCTGGTAGATGAGGAAGAGGGTTATTAGCAGAAGGACCAGTGAGGGAAAGCAGTGGGTGGGTGGTCAAGGGCTGCTCTAGCTCCAGGATGCTATCAGGCACAGACTTCCCTGACCTTCTGCTCATCTGTCCAAGCCTTGAGTCCTCTCTTGGTCATAATGTGCACCCCCCTCCCATAAGATCACCTCTGCTTTCCAGGCAGGAAGATGGGGGAGGGTTGGGCTGGGGCAGAAGATGGGCAGCAGAGGCTGTTCTTTCCCTCCCTTTGAAGGGGCCTCTGCCAGCCTCTGGTTATTCTTTCAGTCTGCAGAGGCTGAGAGATGAGCATACTGTAGTCCCTGCGAGGTGACAGAATGGAGCAAAGGGTAGGGACACAGGACAGGGACTGGTCGGCATTTCCTTAGCAACCCCTGACATGCTGGTGAGTGATCCTTGCAGTGATCCAGGACACAGCTTTGTCTCCAACTACAGAGCCCCATTCAAGGACAGATGTCGTTCTGGTCCTCCAGACGCTGGTGTGGACAGCTGGCTGGACCTGGGCTGGCACCTGACTGCAGGAAGGGAGTGCAGGGCCTGCCTGTCCTGGCACACGATGGCCCCAAATAATGGAGGGGGTTGCCTGCTGTGGCTGATCCCCATAGACACAGCACCCCATCTGTATTCTGCCCACCAGCACAAGGGACATCTTTGAGGCCAGGGCAGGGCCACTTGGCAAGATGGAGGAGTTTTCCAAGGAAAGCCTGGTTCCCTAGCTCTAGTAGTGATTCCACACCCCCTCTCCCCAGCTATCATTGGCCAGGGCCTACTGCGAACTGCTCATGCTTTCCAGGGTGGGTGTGGTCACCGTTTAGTCACCAGCAGATGTCTGCAGAATACACCAGAGTACAATGAATGACAGCCTACTTAGGAGATCCCTAAAGGCCACAGCCTTTCTCGGGGCCCAGTGCATCTCATCCATCCTGAGCCATAACTGGAGGCATGTGGGCTGTCCTGGGAGTCACAAGGGGCCTCTCAGCAGGGACAGGATGCACTGTCTGCACCCAGGACAAGTGGACACATGGAGGAGCCTGCATACTACAGTTGGAGCTCAGTCTTGGTCAAGTGGCCCAGCTCTGTGTGTGCCTCCCTCTTGCCCATCCTCCCCCATCCTCACTGAGTCCTCAGGGTGGGCATCAATCCTGGGCAGGGGCGGGACTGGGTCTTGCTGCTTGAGTTGCGCCATAGCAACAGACACAACCTGTGGTAGATGGAACGAACATCTGACTCAGTCTCGCAGGCAACCACTAACCTATTTTATGGGGGTTCTGATCCATGGTGGGTTGCAAGCCTTGGGGTTACTCTCATGGAGGATCCTGGCAGTTGGAAGACAGGGCCCAGCGGTCTCCCATCAGACCTGCAGTGCTGCCCGCAACCACCTCTACCACAGGGCAATGTCCTGGACTTGGCACACCTGGGCCAGCCCTCCCTCCAATGCTGTCCCTGCTTCTGCTCATTCACCCCAGATTGGGGGAGAAACAACGCCCCTGCAGCAATTAGGATCCCCACATACTAGGACAGCCACTGGGGCTGCAGCCATGTTGTGTCCTATGCTCTGTCTGGGCCCTGAGGCAGAAAGATCTGGTAAATCTAGGCTCTGGCAGGCCTACTAGTCAATCTTAGCTCCTGAGCAGGGTGTCCGGGCCAGGCCACACAGCCTCTGATCTGCAGGGCCCTCTTGTATCAGACAGGAGGGAGCACTTCCCCCTGCCTGCAGTGGGTTACCACACAGAGCTCTGGCCCCCAGGGAGCATGGAAAATGTCCATCTTGGTTCTGACACAGAACAGCTGAAGGCTGAGGAGAGCTGGGCCCCTTGTCAGGTGCCTCCCTGCTCCTTCCGCAGATTGCAGTGACATTTGCCATCGTCCTCGGTGTCATCATCTATCGAATCTCCATGGCCGCTGCCCTGGCCATGAACTCCTCCCCATCTGTGAGGTCCAACATCCGGGTCACAGTCACAGCCACCGCGGTCATCATCAACCTGGTGGTCATTATCCTCTTGGATGAGGTCTATGGCTGCATTGCCCGGTGGCTCACCAAGATCGGTGAGTACCCCTGGCCTAGGTCTTGCCTGGCAATGTTGCCCAGAGTCCCTGTCTGTGAGCCACTGTGAGTGGAGGGGGTGATGGTGCCTGTGGTCAGAGGCAGCAAGTTGGCATCGTCCATCTGTTCCCCAGAGGTCCCGAAGACTGAGAAGAGCTTTGAGGAGAGACTGATCTTTAAAGCTTTCCTGCTGAAGTTCGTGAACTCCTACACCCCCATCTTCTACGTGGCTTTCTTCAAAGGCCGGTAGGGACTTCTTCAGCCTTTGCCCAACCTGTTCCACCCCATCTGCTGCAAGGCATATGTGGGTCCCGGAAGCAGGCAGGAAGGCAGCCTGGCTCCCACAGCTGCCTCTCAAGGAGAAGGCCTGGCTCTGGGTTTGGGTGGCAGAATTGCAGGACTCTTGGGCAGTGGGCACTCCGGAAGTGGAGACTACAGGCAACCAGATATTTGAGGAACAGGGACCCTAGGAAATACAGACCCGAGTCTTAGGGACACCGGGCAGCAAGGATGCCAGGTAATAGCTACCCCACCCCAGGCAGCAAGCGTAGCAGCAGTCTGGCTGTTCCAGTGACAGGTAGGGTTGAACCAGGAGAGCAGGGGCCACTGGTAAGCAGGGTGTTAGCAAGGTGGCCAGCCGTGCCCTGTCCTAGCAGAGGAGATCAGGCGTGTGGGGGATGGGCTGCCTGTGAATACAGACTCCAGGCTCAGACCTCAGCGCCACAGTGAGCCCAGGGCACCTGGGGTGGTCTCTGGTTCCATCAGTAACCTTCCCATTCGTTTCAGGTTCGTGGGACGCCCGGGCGACTACGTGTACATCTTCCGCTCGTTCCGAATGGAGGAGGTAACTGAGGCTCACAGTGTCTAGCAGGCCCCTCTGCTTGGCTCCCCGCGGGGCCCTTGGGGCAGCACGAAGCCAGTTTCTTTGCTCTGACAGAACCTGTGCTTGTCTCCACCTGGTGGGGTGGCTTCGATCTTACTTGACACATCCATGGGGAGTCACCCTAGAAAGACAAACTCTCCTGACGGTTAGAGAAAGAAAGAAAATGACACATAATTGTCTTTTGTTTCCTTCTTTTTCTGATGAGGCTCTGAGTGTTTCCATCTCTGGTTAAAATGAGTTAATGAGGAAAAACAGACTTTGGCTATATATTTTTGCTTCCAACTTGGCCACGCCCACCCCTCTACCCTCAGACTTGATGCTGGCAACATTTGGCTTCTGCCCCACGATTCTGGCCACAGAGGGTCTGGCGCCAGCCGCTGGCTGCTGCTGAGTCATGGCCCATGGATGGGCTCCACTGTATTTGTCCCATGACTGGTGGCTTCGTTGGGCCAGCCTGGGTCCAGGTCCAGGGCTTAACGGAACCAGCACACATTTTCACTGTGAGACAGGATAGAGGGCTGGAGTGGGCATCAAGTACAGGGCGATCCGGCCATCTACACTGTAGCCAGGTTCAAGGGCTGAATGCAGACCTAGATATGCTAAGGCTTTCATGATCATACTATTTGCAAAAAAGCTCATCAAGTAGTTTTTACATGACATTTTCTTATATACATGACACTGTCAAACTCTGCCATTACAGAAGCGGGACATATGTCTTTGTAGAATAGAATAAAACAGATCATAATCTTTTTCTATGAAATAATGGCTAAGACAAGTGTTTTGGTAACTGTATAAAAGAGTTTGCTAGCCAGGTTTGGTGGCTAGCATATGTATGTAATCCCAGCACTCAGGAGGCAGAAGCAGGAGGATTGCTGAGAGTTTGAGGATGGCGTGGGCTACATAGTAAGTTCAGGGCCAGCCTGAATTACAGAGCAAGGCCCTGTCTCAGAAACGAAAAAAAAAAAAAAAGACAAAATAAAACTATACAACATGAAAGGGTTTGCTAGTGTCTCAGGAAAGGTCAGTGTGCCTTCAGGGCCACCATGCCTTCTCTTGCTTGGACAAGTTAAGCTTCCTGCCCCCGAAGGCATCTCACCACCCCCTGCCAGCCAGTCCTGGCCACAGAGCACAAGCCCACTGGGGGCAGGACTGCCTCCCTATGTGGCTTCCCAGCTGCACAGCCCAACCTTCCTCCATGTGCCGCCTGTGGGTGGGTGGCTAGGGTATGAGACCGATCACTGGCCCTGGTTAAGGAGGAGGAGTCCACATTCTCCTGCGCCCCATCTCTGAGCTCCAGGTCCTGCTCAGCAGCCTATAGGCGAGGTGTGTTATTTTCCCAGCATAGCCACAACAAAACACCATGAACACATTTGCTCCAGTGCTGGAGGCTGGAGGTCAAGGTGCCCACGGGGCTGTCCTCACACTGGAGGTGCTAGAGGAGGGCCCCTCGTCACTTCATCCAGCACGTGGGGCACTTGGTGATGCTTCACAATCACCCCGGCCTTTGTTGCTTCCTTCTCTCTTTGTCTGTTTTCTGAGGAGGACACCAGTCGCAGGGTTAGGGTTACCTACTCCAGGATGGCCTCATCTTGATTTAATTACACCACAAAGAGCCTTCCTCTCAGGCTCCAGGATTAGGACTTGAACGTCTTTTTGGAGGACCCGAAGTCAACCTTCAGCTTGGTTGTCACCCTCGCTGCTGGGAGGCCATGCGCTCATCTCCTTGGGTGTCCCCAGGGGCGGGACTAACATGGCTCTCTCCGCAGTGTGCCCCGGGCGGCTGCCTCATGGAGCTCTGCATCCAGCTCAGCATCATTATGCTGGGGAAGCAGCTGATCCAGAACAACCTGTTCGAGATCGGCATCCCGTGAGTCCCATCCAGCCTGGGCAGTAGGAGTAGGGAGCTGGGCCTTAGGGTGCATGGATGATGCTTGCACTGGTCTGGGTGACAGTGACAAGGACTAGGGGGTGGGGAAAAGTCATTTTGTTGTGGACAAGGAGAGGTAGGAGCCTGGAGATCACTCAGGATAACAACAGACACCCCAAACTCACCTGTGGGCTCCAGGATTGGTGCATGAAGAGCCACACTTTGCCTTCTCCCTCTGTGCCCTGCAGATAACCATGCCCATTCCTTCTCTCCAGAGGGGTCACACCCTGGACTATTCTCCCTGGTCACAACTCCTGAGTCCCCCATTGGCACAGTCAAACCCCACCTTGTGTTGTCCCCAAACCCTGACAGCCGTCCCATGGCTTCAGGTAGCCTTTATGTGCCCATCCCCCAGTGTTCCTAAGAAGCCAGCAAAGCCATGATGCTTTCTGGCAGAAGGGAGGAAGAAATGCCCATATCACACAGCGCAGTAGTCACTTCTTCCAACCAGTTCAGGGATTATCACAGAAAATGAGAAATACCACTTCAGAGTGGGATATGGTGACACATACCTTGAAATCCCAGCACTCTCAGAGGCTGAGGCAGGAGAATTATAGGTTCATACTCCACCTGGACAACAGCATTAGCAAGACATTGTCTCAAAGTTTTTTTAAAAATTTGAAAAGGCCTGAGATATAATTCAATGTGAAGATCCTGGGTTCAAACCCCAACACAAGAAAGAGGGAGAGAGGGCCAGAGATTTAGCTCAGTGGTACCACCACCTGCTTTGCAAATGCAAGGTCATGAGTTCGATCCCTGTTACCACAAAAAAAGAGGGAGACAGAAGAGAGAAAGCAATGGGGGAGGGAGGAAGGCCCACTAGGAGTATAGACCTTGCCCTACCACCTACCACTGCTGACCCAGAGCATCTTACAGGAAGATGAAAAAGCTCATCCGGCGCCTGAGGCGGCGGCGGCAGAGCCCCTCAGACCACGAGGAGCAAGGAAAGAGGAAGCAGCGCTATGAGGTAGACTACAACCTGGAGCCCTTCGCCGGCCTCACCCCCGAGTACATGGAGATGAGTGAGTGGAGGCCTCAGCCTCACAGTGCCCCAGGGTGGTGGTGGCAGGGTAGATCTGGGCCCTTGGGCTATGCAGTCCGACCCACCTTTGACACAGGAGTCCCATCTGGAGATGAGGGTGAGAAGTACCCAGACCCTGTAAGGCAGCTGCTGTTGCCCGTGGGTCCGTGAGCGCCTCTCTGGATTGGCCCTGCCTCTCAAGGCCCAGGGCAGGCAGCACCATCCCCACCCACAGCCTGACACACAGGCCGATGCGCCCCCTCTTCCCCAACCATCAGAGACCCGGCCCACTAAGCCACAGGTCCCTGCTCTACCCCAGACCTGGCTGCCCCTCAGTCCCTCCACACACAGGATCCAGTCTCTGGCCACGCTCCTCCCCTTCCTGGCCATGAGTCCTGAGATTTGCTTCCCTAGCACAGAGCAGGACTCAACAGCGGTCTAGAGAGGAGACCTGTCCCCCTGAGTTGTGTTGCTAGACAGAACGCCGGGGGTGGCATGTAACTCTCAAAGGACAGACAGAGCAGATAGGCGTAGCCAGATGTTGTTTGCACAGGCCACAGAGCTCTGGCCCCCCCTTCTCCTCCTCCTGCTTCCTTTGCTCTGGCCACACCGGCCTCTGCTGTTTCCTAAAACACTGAGTGTGGATCTGGCTCAGGCCTTTGCACTAGCTGTGTCCCCACTAGAACATTCTCCCCCAAATCCTTGCATGACCTTCTCTCTCCCTTCCTCTGAGGTGCTGCTCAGAATGTACCTTCTCAGATGTCTTCCTGATCACAGAGGTCAAGGGGACAGCCTCTCCTCCCACAAGCAGCAGCCCTGCCCTTCCCTCTGTTCCCTGCTGCCAACCACCAGCTGGCATCTTCAGTCCCTCGTTGCTCTGTCCAACTCTAATCCTCCACCCAAGGCAGGCATCACCACCACTCCTTCCCCGGCCCCTGGGACAGGCCAAGGTATACAGTGGATGTTCAGTACATGTCTGTGGATGAACAGGTGCAAGAAGACAGGCAGGGAGACTCAAGCAGAGGGGTTCTGAGCAGTGTCCCTGGTCACCGCCAGTGGGTCTAGAAAATGCCACTTCCCAGACCATCGTTGGCCACTGGTGGGGCGGAGCTTCCAGGTCTGCATTTTCCACAAGCACTGAGAAGACTGGACAGGCCCAGAGTGGGTGCCTGAGCGCACGCAGGCGTGCCCTGTGCGGAGCTGCAGCGTGGCCTCGGTCCCGGGAGCCCTCCCTGTGCTCTTCCTGTGGGCCCAGTGGCTCCAAAGAGGTGGCCGTAGCTCCCCGGGAGCACCTGGCCACTGACTCAGCCTCTAAATGACTGTTTTTTTCTCTCTTTCTTTGTCATATCTTTTGATTAAGGGATTGAATCTTATACTGCTCTGCTTCCCCAGCTCTTTTGTCATTGTTTATTTTGAGACAGGATCTGGCTAACTCACTAAGTTGCCCAGACTGTACTCGAACTTGCAACACCATGCTTAGCCTGTCTCTTCTCCTGGGAGAAAATCCAGGCTGACCCAAAGACAGCCAGGTGGGCAGCTTCTCCCAAAGCTGCTAAGACTCAGCCATGAGGCTGTGGTCAGCCAGGTCTGGGTGCTGGGCTACCCCTGCCCTTGACATCAGCCTGCACCTGCTGTAGAAACCTGGAAGACCAGACAACTGACAAAACCACCACCTGCCATTGGCCAAGCAACTGTGGACATCTCTCTGGGTTTTCCTAGGGGCCAGAAGTCTCCCATGTTGCTCCTGGGTTTGGAAAAATCCAGTCCCTGGGGTGGGATCCTCTTCCCCACACCTGTCCTGACCCCAGCATCCAGGGTGTGCTGTGCCCTGCTGTGTCTCTGTCAATCAGCTGCCATTGTCTCCTCAAGGGGAGACCAAGGCTGGCACCAGAGCGCGCAGATGCAGACAGATGAAGGAGAGCCCAGATGGGGGTGGCCCAGCGCGGCCCAGGCCCCAGCAGTCTCTCCATGCTCTCCAGCCCTTTCTCATCCTGTTAGTGCTGCACAAGGTGGTGCTGTCACTCAGAATTGGGGACCCTCCCCCAGCAAGTGACCTGCAGTCCCTGGCCCATGTGCCCAGCCCACACTGCCTGGCTTGTCCAGTTCGCTGGTCAGCTCCAGGGCATGTAGAGAAGCTCCCGCCCATCCTATATCAAAAGAGCAGGAGGCGCCCAGGACGGCTCTGGGACAGGGCTCCCACGGTCCCGGCCCCACCCACCTGGTTCTCACAATGCCCACAGTCAGCCACTGAGCACTGGGTGACATTCTCCTGGCTTCCTTATTTACCACCTGGCACCGGGAGCCTTGGGCCAGGTCCTGATATATTGCTCTGCACTGGCTTCCTTACCCTGTTCCCTTCAGCAACCTTTTCCTGACCTTTCCCCAGAGCTCAGCCTGTGCCAGCTGTAGCATCCAGGGCCAGAGAAGCCCCAGTGCCCACTCACAGCTAACTAGCCAGGAGGAGGGAGGCCTGTGAGGGAGGGACCAGGCCATCGGCAGGATGGGACCGCCTGCCCAGAGATATTTCCTGGGGCCTGAAGGACACAGTGATGGAGCCAGGCCTTCTAGACCTTAAGGAGCCCCTGGAAATGAGACAATGAGACAGAACTGAGGCCCTTCCCACAACAAGAGCGCAGCATAGGCCTCCGAGCCCCGGGCCTTTTCCTGAGCCTCTTCACATGGCAGAAGAGCATCCCCACCATCTAAGTGTCAAGCATTGAGGCTTCTCCCTTCGGTTCCCACCCAGCCTCGAGTAGCTGGGTCATCCCGCAGGCCCCCCCCAACCCCACAGCAGTTGCAGGGGGCCCTCTGGAGGAGGGTACTGTCCTGGGGTCCACTGACCTAAGCTCGGGGGCAGGGCAGTAGGGACCCCACCCTGCCTGCAGGCATGGCGGTGACCAGCAGGTCACTCTCTGCAGTCATCCAGTTTGGCTTCGTCACTTTGTTCGTCGCGTCCTTCCCACTGGCCCCCCTGTTTGCACTGCTGAACAACATCATTGAGATTCGCCTAGACGCCAAGAAGTTTGTCACCGAGCTCCGGAGACCGGTGGCTGTCAGAGCCAAAGACATTGGTGAGTGAGCAGAGGAAGCGTTCCCAGCCAGGGCTTCGCAAAGCCAGAGCCAGCACAGCTGTGTGGAGTTGGGGCAGCTGCCCTGTAAGGGTACCTTACTCAGCCCTTCCCGGGTAACCCAGGACCTGGAGGCCCCCTTGCCCTCACCACCTCCTGAGACAGACTCACTGCTCCAAGGAAGGGAGCAAAGTCAGATGCTGGGACCCAGAGATAGACCCCAGGGCACAGGGGTACGAGCTGCTAGCAAACACCTCCTGCATCGCGTAACCAGCACTTAAGCTTCCGAAAAGAAAAGAGGATAAAGAGAACAGTTCCCATTGTTGAATGACTCACCTATGTGGTTGAAACTTCACTCAGGCTTTTTTTTCCCTGTGGCCCCAGGGATAGAACCCTGGGCCTTGCACATGCTGGCCAAGCAACCCACTGCTGAGCCACATCGCCAACCCCCCTTTTCTTGAGACAGGGTCTTGCTAGGTTGCCTAGGTTAACTTCAAACTCAAGGTCCTCCTGCCTCAGCCTCGTGATCACAGGCGTGCACTTAAGGTTTTCCCATGCCACGTTGCTCAAGTATGCCTCACCTCTGTGGCAGAGGGGCTTGGGGCTGGGGGAGGCATATTTAAGGTTGGAGAAAAGAATAACCACCACAGACAGATAAAAACAGGAGCAGATTTCCTGTTGGAGTAATGAGTTCCCTGTCACCTCCGGAGGCACAGAAGCAAACAGGATGTCCAGGAGGGATAAGAGATACGAGAGACCGAGGGGACAAGCCCAGACCTCTACCCTATCCTCCGGCCAGAGCTGTCCCTCACCAGCATGGCCAATGCCCTTCTTGTCCTAAAGTGAGACTCCATTTTCAAGATAAACACAATATGGCAAACTACCCTAATTTTATCTCACAGTTTGCGGGAATGCCATCTCCGAGCTAACCCTTGGAGTACACAAGAGTGAATTGTTAGGGCTGCTGTCATTCTCTTGAAATGAAGCTGACACACCAGCATGAAAGGGCTTCTTTGGACTTTTATACCCCAGACACACTTTTGCCAAACTGCAGGATGCTTCCTTGGTCCTTCCAGCCCGAGTTACCAAGATCTCCAGTCCCTGACTGCCCAGCAGATTGGCTAGTTCTCTACCACTCACCTCTCAGATACTGTGGACTCAATTCTCTTACATGGCATCTTTTAGTCTGAGCCAGAGGAAATTGCCATGTCCACTGTCAAATGCCATTAAATGTCAGCGATTTCATCCAGTTCACCCCAAAGCCTCTCGTCCGTAGTGCAAGGTCTGTGTTAGGAGCTTGGCTCTAGGGAGCCCGGAAATGTGGGTGCTGTGTTGGGAGGGAAGTAAGAGAGCATTGCGCTCGGCCTGGACACTTCTGCTTCTGTCCTGTCCTTTTGTTTGTATGGCCTGGAACAAATAGTGGAAACCTAGCAAAAGGGAAAGGCCAAGGTCGGCCATTCAGTGAGCTCTGTCTACACATTTTACAAATGTAGAAGGCCTATGTGAGCGGATCCTCCCACGTCCCTCTGGGCCCCACATCCCTGATTTGGCCTCATTTCTTGCCGTACCACGTACCTAGACCCCTGGTGGCTGCACAGCTGGGCCCTGCATTAATGCTGGCCAGCAGTTGCTCTGTTCCCAGCAAAGGGCCAGAGTGTAATGGTCTCATGCTTTGTGGTCCACAAGCCTTTGCGGGACTCTGTTTTCTAACTTGCACATAAAACAGACAGCAGCTGGCAGGCAAGTGGAAAACGGGCCCTGGGGCTGAATGTAGGTCATGGGCAAATCCCTTGCCAAAGCCAGGTGAGCCCTGATGGCTCCTAGAGGGGCCTTGCACCCTGCTCTGACAGCGCAGAGAGCTGGGAATGACATGGATGTTTCCTGCATCCGTCAGCCTGTGGGTCCGTCTAAGGAGCTGTTCAGCTCCACTTCCCACACGGAAACACTGAGGTCAGGGGCTAGCGTGATGAAGAGGACACTAGCCCTCGTCTCTCCCAGTGCAGAGGCTTGGGAACCAGGGCAGCAGGGCACCCAGACAGTCCCTAGAAACGGTGGCTCTCTGCCCTGTGGAAACAGAGAAAGGCATGTGGCTTTCCCGGCACTGACCCTCACAAAGGCCTGATTCTCAGACGCCTGGAGGCCCCGGATGAATCCCCCTGGGCATATGTTTGCTTTGGCACCTGTGCCTCGAGGCTGTCACTGTCCCCAGACAATGGCACCTGAAAACTCGGACACC
Source organism: Petromus typicus (assembly GCA_004026965.1). Classification (NCBI taxonomy): domain Eukaryota; kingdom Metazoa; phylum Chordata; class Mammalia; order Rodentia; family Petromuridae; genus Petromus; species Petromus typicus. Next base: position 79,691 of record PVIR01001925.1, read on the forward strand.
CGCCGGGGTGAAAGGAGCGCCACTCACTGGCCTCTTGGCTCCCGTGGCCCCACCGTCTGCGCTGCCGTCCCCACCAGGGTGGCCACGTGCCTTTTCAGGGTTTCGCTTCTGGCTCCCTGCTCTTTCCCAGGGCTCACGGATCAGCTGCCACTTCCTGGATCCTGTCTAGCTGGTGAAAGGTGTGATAGGCCCGTCTTTCACATGCTTGTTTGCAGGTTCCTTACCTGTAACCTTTTGCTCAACAAGCTTTTGTATTCCTCCTGTGATCCGTGCAGAGCTTTTGGGCCATCCTCCCTGGGGACAGAGGGCCTGGTGGCCCTTGTGACCTGTGCCCCACTGGCTCTGGCCGGTCAGAGGAGGCTGTGCCCCAGAGCACAAGTGCTCTGTGACCCCAGCCTCATGTGTGGGAACCAACCCTATCCCCCTGGCTCCTTTCTCTTTGATTTCGTGCTGTCTCAAGAGGCTGCCGGGAGAAATTTCGGCCCTGTTTCACTCCTGGGCACCCTGGCCAAGCACCTGATTTTTCCCAGATACTTCCTGGTTTTCTCCTTGGAACTGGGGCTTAGAGCCCCCAAGGGTGATTTTTATTCATTTATTTATTTATTTATATTTTGAGACAGGGTCTCACTTTGTAGTTCAGGCTGGCCCTGAGCTCAGCCTCAAACTCACATCACAGCAATCCTCCTGACTCTGCCTCCCGAGTGCTGGGATTACAGGTGTGAGCCACCACGCCCGGCACTGTGGTATGTGGTACTGGTTGCTGCTGGGTGTGAGTCTCCACACCCAGTATTGTATGTGGTTACCAGGAATCAAACCCGGGTCCTTGTGCTTGCAAGACAGGCACTGGAACCACTGAGCTAAATCCCCGGCCCCCCAAGGGTGATTTTTTTTTAAGGCCCAGAAAAAAACAGGCCCAAAGACGTGGCTCTCCATTATTGGTTTGCATCAAAACAGCTCAAAATTTTCTGAAAGAACATCCTCTGTTTAATCTAGGGATGGTAAGATCAGTATTAGCCAGGATGTGCCAAAGAATCATTTGGTGGTTCAAAATGAAACTTGTGAAGGTCTGGTTTTGTATTATTCTTTCTTTTTTGTCATACTGGGAATTGAACCTTAGGCCATCACACTGAGCGATACCTCGAACCCTTTTTGTTTTTCTAGTTTGAGACAGGCTATCACTCACTAATTGCCCAGGCTGGGCTTGAACTTTGCAATCCTCCTGCCTCAGCCTCCCAGCATGCCACACCTTGCTGGCTTTGCAGTTTTTAAGCACCTCTCATCACCACAATGCAGGGACCACACAAAAAGCCAGCGTCTGAACTGTAGGACAGGCTGGGTTCCAGGCTCCGGGAGACAGTGCAGGAAGCTCAGCTCACTGGCTTATCCATCCTTTGTTTTCATCTCTCTGAGCCTGTTGGGTGACGGTCGCCTGGCGCATCTCCCTCCCTCAAGCTGGCATACTGAGCTCAGGTGCTATCCTATAGGATCTCTGTGTGTAGAGATCTCTGCCTCCGCCTCAGGCTCACCCCACCCCAGCACCGCAGCTTGGAGGTCTCCAACTCAGAGCCCAACATGCGGTGAAAACAGTAAACCCCAGAGTAAGATGCATGGCTCCATGCTTCCCAAAACCCTCAGCCCTCCCCAGATGTCTTGTGCCCCAACTTTGCAGGTAGCCTGTTTTGGAAGACAACAGACAACTCCAAGATCAAGCAGCTGCAGTGCCCAGTGTGGCCTATAGGGAGCGCCACTGGCAGCCACTGTTGGCTGTTGTAATAGAGATGTATCCGAAGACTGTAGACCAGAGCTAAGAATCTTTCTGAAGCCACAGTTCTAGGTTTTTGTAAACATGAGTCTCCATCTTTAGCAGTAGGCAAGCCTAATGGAGCATCACATGGCCTCAACATGTCCCACTGGCCATTGCTTTGCATTCTCTGCTCTGATTTTACCTGTTAGAAACACTATTTATCCACATGAAGTTACTCAGCAAACATCTGCCAAGTAGCACCAACTCTGTTTGCCAGATACTAAGTGAGACCCAGGATAAAAGCGAAGTTCACAGCCTGCCCTGAGGTCCCTGACCCCATAGAAGGGCTCTTGACCCTGACACCGGGCCAGGAGAGGCCTGGGGTGAAATGTGTTTCCACCACAAAGTGTGCCCTCCTCATGCTGTCTCTGGCCCACCCCTTGCACCTGCCTCCTCCAGGCGGGGTGGCCCTGCAGCTGGGAGTATGCGGCCCCACCCTCCTGTCCCCACCGCCGTCCCTGTCAGGAAGCTAGAGAATGACCACTGTCGAGGGAAATGCCGACTGAGCTGTGATGAGCATCTCCACCCAGACCAGGCTGCCGCCCCCGTGGCCCCAAGAGTGGGAGCCTGGATGCCCGCTTCCCTGGATGCCCACCCAAATGGGGCTTGCGGGGCATTTCTGGTAGATTTGGGTCATAATGGGTTTGTCGTCGAATCACCCCTGGCTGGTGCTGGGAAGGAGAGATCCTGGCACCACGTATGGGTCATGCTGTGTTGGCCTCAGCCACTGCCTGAGCCTGTGGGTCCTGTCTCGGGAATGGGGGAACTCTGCTGTCTTGCAGCCCAGTGGTACAAAGGCCAACAAGCTCCCTTGCCGCTCCTTGTAGGGCAAAAAGGCAGTGAGTGCTGTGTAGCTCTCCCTGGAGGCCCTAGGAAGCCTCCCTACCCTATTCTTCCCTAAGGACAACAATAGTTGGCCTGTCCTCCCCGGGTCACCCACCTCAGACCTGGCTCAGGGCCAGGAGCCAGCATCTACCCTGGATGCATGCCTGGCCTGGGAGGGTGCGGTTAGAGGGTACTGGGCCCCGAGACAAATGGAGGGGCAGCGTGTCGCCTGCGCTGGGTGGTGATGCTTTTGTCCATCTGTGACTTGGGGTAATGGGAGCAATGGGCAATTTAGACAGGAAGTGGACAGTGTCATAGTGCTGGGGAATCACCATCCCAGAATAATTTCCTGGCCTCCCCAGCCAGGAGTCCGGGGTTGGTCCTCTTGCCAACTATAGCTCTTCAGGCCCAGGATCTGCCACACCTCGTTGAGTCTTTCCTTTCCTCTCCTTTTTTTCCCCATGTGCGTGTGCATGTGTGTTACACTGGGGATGGAATCTAGGCCCTTTGCACTCAGCTACATCCTCAGCCCTTTTTTACTTTTTATTTTGAGACAGAATCTCCCTAACTTGCCTAGGCTAGACTTGAACTCATGATCTTCCTGCCTCGGATTCCCCAAGTATGGGATTACAGGCGTGTGCCACCACCCCTGGCAGATTTGTCTCTGGTCCCACTAGGCCAGCTAGCAGAATAGGCAGGTTTGCTGGCGTGTGGGAAGCCATTAGGGACCAGCCATTTCTAAGCACTTCCCTCAGAAGCCTCATGTGCTCCTGGACAGCTAGCAAACCCTGAAGTGGGACTCACCAGGTGATGTCCCACTGCCACCGTGTCCCTCTGACCGCCTTGAAGATCAGACCTGCTCTGCACAGCAGGGCCACCAACTCCTCCCTGTGAGCTGGTGGCCGAGCACTGGATCAAGAGGGGTCTCTAACTGCTCTTCTCTCCCAGGGATCTGGTACAACATCCTTAGAGGCGTCGGGAAGCTTGCTGTCATTATCAACGTAAGTGACATCTCGGGAATGAGCAGAAGTCCTGGCTGATGACCAACGGACTTGTGGGTGGAGTCGGGCCTCGCCTCCCTCCTCTAATCCCATCAGTCCCAGCCTGCTTTGGGGCCTGTTGATCTTGGGGTGCAAGAGAGGGGACACTGGCTCCTCCATAACCTTCCTCACGCCTGCAGCAAAGGGCACCCAGCCAGCCCTCCCACCTGTGTCCTGAGGAGAGAGGAGGAGACAGATGAGGAGGAGGGAAAGACAGGAAAAGAGAGAGAGAGCAGTCCTCATCGGCAACCTTGCCAGCTCTTTGCTCCTTTAGGGAGTAATTTTTCACCTTTATGTAAAATGCAAGCCTGCTCTGTAAAGAGCTTGGGAATGGACGAAGGGGACCTGTCAGTACCTCAGCTGCACTGAGGACCAGTGTCCCCCAATCTCCTCCCATTGTCCTGGGCTTCATCCCTCCTGATCTCACCTGTCCCAGGCCACAGCTTAGTGTGTCACGGCTAAGTCCCTTGGTCACAGAAGTCTTCCCCGTGGCCTCCTGTCTTGGGCTCTCTGCCGCCACCATATTCTAGGTATTCTCCCCCTGCCCCCATTGTGCTCTGTCCAGTTGTCCCTGAAGTTTGACACCTTACACCTTAGGGACACAGGTGGTTGCCCAGAGCAGACAGTCCCAGGCTTGGGGTGCCATTCACACAGAGCCCCTGGGATTTGGTCCCTACAAGGTGCAGGAGTGACATTCAGCTCCAGAGGAGTCCTTCAGCCTTCAGGCGCTGCCCTGCCCTCCTCCTGGTCACCCACACCCCCAGATTGAGTTGTGATAGCCTGAGCCGGATGTGCTTTGCTTTCTCCTCACCACCTTCCTCTCTGTTGTCAAGCCCAGGAGGTGATGTCCCCACAGACTGAGGTTAGGTGACCTTCCTGGACCACAGTGAAAGGTTACTGAATTCGCCTGCCTTGGCCTCCCACTGTGGGGAGCACACTGTGACGATGGATGAGGGGGGATGACCCCACCCCACCCAGATTCACTTCCGGGTCACGCTCCCCCGCTGTCCCCGCAGGCCTTCGTCATCTCCTTCACGTCCGACTTCATCCCGCGCCTGGTGTACCTCTACATGTACAGCCAGAACGGCACCATGCACGGCTTTGTCAACCACACGCTGTCCTCCTTCAATGTCAGCGACTTCCAGAATGGTACGGCCCCCAATGACCCGCTGGATCTGGGTTACGAGGTGCAGATCTGCAGGTACCGACTTCACTTCTTTCCTCCAAGGACTGTGTTGGGTGGGTTTCTGCGACAGCTAACGTTTGAGCCCGGGTTCTGTGAACCCAGATTTACTTTTGAAAAATACACTGAGGGAGGCAGGTAGGGGATGGTGTGTGTCCTACAAGGGAGAAATTCGGGAGATGCAGTTTGCTGTCAGGCAGCTCCGCTGGCACGGCCCTTCGCCTTGGCTTTCCTTGGTGTCCACCTGGTTTTCTGGATGCAGGAGGGACCTCCCATAGCGTCTGCCTCACATCCTTGCTTCTCCGAGACAGCAAAAGCCCCAGACTGAGTCTCATCAGTCTGTCCTGGGTCACACGCCTGTCCCAGAACCAGTTGTCCTTGCTAGCTGAGGGGACTGTCATCTAGTAGCCTGGGTCAGGGGTCAGTGAATTGGGGGATTATGGGGAGCTGCTCAGGAGCCTGTGTGCAGAGCCTGGGCCAGGCTACTCACTGCCCCTTCCCCACCAGCCTGGGTCAGGGGCTGGGGACCCGGAGAGGGTGTCCGGATCCTACCCATCCAGGGACCTCCGAGCTTAAGCCACAGACACAAAAACAGATCAGTGACTGGAGAAAGAGTGGAAAACTCACATGAGCTGTAGGGACGGGGAGGGGGACAGCTACACTGGAGTGCTGAGCGGCGCGGTGGTTTCAGGGGGCTGTTCTGCCTCTGGAGCAGGCTGTGGACTAGAGGATGGAGCAGCAGGGGTGCTGGGCAGGACTCCATGGCCAGGGCAGGTCCAGCAATGGGGCCTAGCTCGGAGGGGAACCTGGAGCAGGAATGAGCTATAGGATCACACCGTCACCCGCAGACCCACAGCCCCAAAGGCTTGCACCCTCTAGAATCAGATCCGGGCATAGACTGTATCCTACCTCCCGGGCTCTGCTTCAGCTGACGCCTGTCATTTTCCACCTCGGCTCTTAGCCCTGATTAAGAGGAGAGGGAAGAGGCGGCCGGGTCTCAGGGCACTGCGGGCAGCAAGAGAACTAAGAATGTGGGACAAAAAGGAAAAGTGAACCATCATGCTGGAGCCAGTCTGCCCACCGGAAGTGAGATGGTGATGCAAGACACGGCCTAACCCCACTTCTGCTTAGAATTCCCCTTAGCAGGTTCCTCCAGGAAACCCACAGACAAACTTGCCTATCAGGAAAAGTACTTAGCTGGGAGTGTGCTGAACGCACCTGCCCTCCTCCCATCCTGGCCCCGCCCTGACCAGTGCCGGCCCCTCCCTCTTGATTTTGGGGCTGGCAGGGTACCTAGTGCCAGCACAGGGGAAGAGCCGAATTCAGAACCCCAGGGAGAGTTGCTGCTCAATGTGTACAACTTTCACACTGTCGGAAAGTCAAGAAGTCCCGAGAGGGGCCCGGGGATTTAGCTCAGTGGTTCCAGCGCTGTCTTACAAATGCACGGGCTGGGGTTCAGTCCCCAGTAACCGTAAAACAACAATACTGGGCGTGGAGACTCACGCCCAGCAACAATCAGCACCACATACCACAATGCCGGGCTTGGTGGCTCACGCCTGTAATCCCAGCACTCGGGAGGCAGAGGCAGGAGGATTGCTGTGATGTGAGTTTGAGGCTGAGCTCAGGGCCAGCCTGAACTCCAAAGCGACACCCTGTCTCAAAAAACAAAACAAAACAAACAAACAAACAAAAAAAGTCCCAAGAGATTTGGGCATGGTGGTGTATGTCTGTCATCCCAGCACTCAGAGGCTGAGGTAGGAAGATTTCAAGTTTGAGCCTAGCGCGAGCAATTTAACTAGTTAAAAGATCCTGGCTCAAAATAAAAAGTAAAAGGCTGGGGATATAGCTCATTGTGAAGATGCTCTGGTTCAGTCCCTGGTACCACGAAAAAAAAATCAAGTAGGACCCTGGTTACGTTAGGGACCCATCCATATGTATTTGTGGATACATCATTTATAGAAAAGGCTCAGAAAGCCTTGGTCTGCTTCCCCGCTGGTGGCCTCAAGGAGGGGGGTGTGCCAGGGAAGGGCCTGGGATTCCCCTGGCTCTGGGAGCTGGCTGCGAAGTGCCACAGCCACCCCCACCAGACCATACAACACCTTGGTATTTTCACACTTCCCATGCCAGGAACACACTCAACCGTTACATGTTGAACTGAAATTGAACTTTAGAAGTGTAACTGAGAACAAAAGGGGTAGAGAAACATTGTCTCGCTTTTCTGGAAGATGTGGCATTACCATTTGTAAGAAAAATAAAAAAAAAAAATTGAGAGATGGGAGAGCCAGGAATGTAGCTCAGTGGCGTCTGCCTGGTAAGCGCAGGGTCTTCCCAGGTATCAAAAAAACAACAAAAAAAGATAAGAGCTGGCGGCCTGCCGCAAGGACCCAGACATACAGGCGGAAGGCCTGGATGTGGAGCTGAGGCCTCCTGTTGGAGTGTCTTGTGGCTGTGAGTCCTACACTCCACTCCCCAGACCCGGTTCCCATCAGGCCCCCCAGGACCCCAGACTGTTGCACCAGGCACTGAACTTTCCTCCCGCGTCAGCCACACCCTTATCAAGTCGCTTCCCAAAGGAGACGCCAGCCTTAGGGACAGAACCAAGCCCCACCAGGGAGTGGCCCCAGCGGTGATCTAGAGTTGAGAGCTCGGATTGCTGCTAGCTACTGTTTATCCCGGCACCAAAACCAGCATTGCCACATCTAATCTTCCACCCATCCCCAGAGAGGACCTTACATTCTCCCTCAGGGAAACCAGCAGGTTGATTACGAAAGCCAGGCTGAGGGAAAGATAAACAGCATCTGTGGGGAAGGTCAGGGCAGGTGGTGGGAAGTGGTGTCTGAGCACAGCCAGCAGTGGACTTTGAGGGTTGCATAGGAGCTTTCCAGGTAACCCAGACACATTTCCCAGCATCCCAGTGTAGCTAGCCCAGGGCACAGAAGGACAGAGGGAAGAGCAGATGTATGTGTAGGATTTCTGTTCCCGTCAGAGAGCAGGTTATGTAACTTCAGGCTAGCTCAGCACCTGTACCAGCATGTGTTTCCAGCCCCGTCCTATCTCAGCATTGCTCAGTGCTGTGCAGAAACAAGACTGTGGGTGAGGAGTCCTACTCGTTGTGTCCCTCACTGAATCTCCACCCCTGAAATGGGGCCTGGCATGTAGTAGCTCCTCAATAAATGGCTACAGCTGAAGGGGGGCTCAGAGAAGCTGAGCAGATGGTCAGGGTCATACGGCAGGTGGTTGTCCATGTGGACCAGGTACTAGGACTGTGAGTCCAGAACCAGTTGTCTCCTCTTACAGTCTCCCTGGCTGGGCCAGCGAGAAAGGAGGGAGTGAGCCTGGGAATCGGGGCATCGCTTTAGCTGCAGGATGAGAGGTGCAGGCCCAAAATGAGGATAGCTGGGCAGAGCCCCGCAGGCACCCTGTGAAGTGTTTCCTAGAACCCTAGGGTTTTGTGGAGGTCAAGACTGTGAGGCTGAGGTTCAGGCTAAGCGAGCTCCCTCCATTCCACCGAGGGAGCCCCCATTTCAGCTCAGCGTCTCCAGAAAAAGGCCGCACAACTTTTAAATCTCGACTCTCCAAGACGCCTGATGCTCACTTCCCAGAGCCCACGACTGGGCCTACAGGGATGTCTCCCTGGCTCTGTTTCCCATGGGGCCACTTGGGCACTGACCACCCTCCTGCATGGACAGGCCTCAGTGCGGCCACAACGCTGGGCCAGGCTCCCCGCGTCTCTCCTGCGGTCCGTGTTCCACTTACACCCCACCATCCCCTGCAGGTACAAAGATTACCGGGAGCCCCCATGGTCCGAGCATAAATACGACATCTCCAAGGACTTCTGGGCCGTGCTGGCAGCTCGCCTAGCATTTGTCATCGTCTTTCAGGTATGTTTTTCTAGAGAGCCCTCTTTGTTTGCGAGGATTTGGGGATCAGGATTAGGAAGCACTCCATGCCTGCTGTCAGGAGCCCCTGGCATCCAGGGCTTGGAAACCCTGTAGAGACCTGGAGGCCGAGGTCCGGGATGCTCAGGGGCCACATGGTCAGCACAGGCCTGAGCTGTGAAATACCCAAGAGCCTCATGGGAACAAGGAAGGAAAAGACAGGGTGATGAGGGTGAGGGAGCTGTCAGTGTACACCCCTCTTTCTCTTTCTCTCTCTCTCTCTCTGTCTCTGTCTCTCTCCCTCTGTCTCTATCTCTCTCTTTCTCACTGGGTGGAAGACAGGGCAGTTCCAACAGAAGCAGTGGGATTCAGATAACTCCAGCCCCCAGCCAGGACTCTGGGGACCTGCGCTCACCTCTGGGGAGGAGATTGGGGCCAGTTCCTTGAGACCAGGGCCCTCCAGTGAGCAAGACCTCAGACAAGGCAGTGGTGAGGACAGCAGATGGTGGCCATCGTATACGAGGGAAACGCCCAGGGGCCCTGGCACTGGGGCAGGGAACCCACACCAGGAGGGCAGAGGCCAAGAGCTCAGAATCCAGGAGCCTGAGGATGGGCTTCCCTCCAGCTAGGCCCCTGCACCTGTACACCTCATGCAGCAGGGCACCTGTCAGCCTGTCACTGCACTGGGGTCCAAAATGGAGACCATGGGTTGGGGGTCTTACGCCTTTGGACTATGGCGCAAGGCTCCTGGGGAGAGATAGGAAAGGTATGAAAGGACTCAGCAAGGAGGATTTGAGTGGAGACCTCTTCTGCTAAGTCCCAGGGGAGCAATGGGCCAGGAGTCACCCACCCTTGGGCCACCAGCAGCCAAGGCAGTGGATCACTGGCTGTTGGGGCAGGGAGGTGGGCAGAGGGGATGTGAGTTCCTAGCTGTGGGTTCAGCAGCCCATTCCATGTGGGGAGCTGTGCACACCAAACAGAAGAGAGTGGCTCCAGGGGCCACCTGTGTCACCCCCCGTGGAGGTCACTCAGCCGGAGGGTCTAACAGATGCTCACAGGACGGAAGTCTAGGCAACAATAAGATGTGGGGGTTTGTATAAGAACCACTTTATCTTACATTCTACCCCCAAGAAACGCCTCCACTAAAGTGGTAAATGTTTAGACTGCCCCAGCGGGCCATACAGGTTGGAGGAGGGGCTGCCGGTCAGTAGACACCTGACAGTCTGTCGAGTTGGCTACTGTGAATTACTTTCCTTAAAGCCTCTATGCTCCTCGATATATCTGATGCCACATACCTCATCGTGACACTTCTAAAGCCTCCCAACATAGAAATTCAGACTTACTCAGAATTTTCCTTCCATTCTCTACAAGAGAGATACAGATGCTCCATTCTCCCTTCAAGGAGGTCAGCACATACCTCTTCAGGGTCTGCTGGGTGCACCGCTGCCCCCCCCCCATACGTACTGGAAAACCAGGGCCCAGAGAGGTGGAGCAGTGCTCAGGGCTGGGAGTGATGCGTGGTGGGCTCTAGTAGGCGGGGCAGATGCGCTGTCAGGGGCAGGGCATCCGGAGCCCTTCCCCATCCGGGTACTCTGACTCTCCTTGCAGAACCTGGTCATGTTCATGAGTGACTTTGTGGACTGGGTCATCCCCGACATCCCCAAGGACATCAGTCAGCAGATCCACAAGGAGAAGGTGCTCATGGTAGAGCTGTTCATGAGGGAGGAGCAGGGCAAGCAGCAGCTGCTGGACACCTGGATGGAGAAGGAGCGCCCACGAGAGGAGCCGTGCAACAACCACACCCCCAAGGCCCGCTCGGACAGCTGTGGCAGCAGCGGCCCTACCCCTAGCCACGCCTACCACGGGGGCGCACTGTAACTGCGCAGGCGCTGGGCAGGCCGACAGGCTTCCCTACCGACAGCTGCCCTCTTGTGGGCAGACGCATTCGCCCCCACCAGGCCTGGTGGCTCCTGTGTTTTCGACCAACATGGAGGACCACTTTCTCCTAGGACAGCGTTTCTCTTTCTTTCTGTATTTCTCCTTGTTTTTGCACAAAACCATTATGCAGGGAATTTTTTTATCTTTAGTATTCAAGGTGAATCAAAACTATGGGCGGTGATGGGATGCCACGTGCAGCGAGGACTGTGCTTTGCAGAGCGGTAGATGGAAACTCTCAGTCTCCTGTGCAGTGGAAAGAGGGCCCTAGAAATCACCCTCTTTCACCTAACTATGCCTGCAGGTAGATGCAAAATGGACTTCAGAGACGCTGGACAAAAGCTGGTGCAGTGTTCCGGGAGGAACTGAGACGTGAAGAAGGAATAGATGCTTTACAGGACTTTTAATTATATTTGTATTCTGAAAGTTCAGACCGAGCCCATCTGGTCAAGAGAGAGCTACCCAGCGCTGTCCAGATGGAGGACACGGGAGTTTCTGCTTTAGTCTCGGAGAATTAAAGGATACAGTTGTCACTACTTAGCAGTGACCGGTGTCCTTGTATCCCAGGCAGGCTCCCGGCAGCCACTCGTGTGCTCATAATGCTGTCCTTGATGTCGATCAATCTCCTTGGGGGCTAAAGGATGCCGTCACCTGGGTGGCATTTCTAAGGAAGGCTTAGGGTTTCACCAAGTCCTGAGGCTTCCACGGTTTATTCAAAGCCTTAGAATATTTATTGTTTTTTTTTAAACTCAATGATGGGGTGGATTTGAGGATTTTTTTTCCTGTAGCGTAAGGTGGAAGGAGCTTATTAGTTAACCAAATATCATTGAGAGGAATTTAAAATACTGTTACTACCAAAGATTTTTATTAATAAAGTCTTCTATTTTGGTAACACTTCTCTATATTTTTACTCATAGGAATGTCACTGATGGACAGTTATCATTTTACAAGCTTGTATGAACAAGTTTTATTTAAATAATACAAGCGATCTAAATTGCAGCAGTTATACTAACCAGTTATCAGAAATTTCTCAAGCACCAAGAGAAACATAAAACATAAAACGATGCTTCACCGAAGCCAGGGAGAACAAGCTTAAACGTATTTACCTTGAACTTGTTGTGGGTGTAATATTGACATTCCTGTAATTGGCTGGCTGCGATCGAAGCCCGTGGGTGTCACAGATTTCCATTATTTGCTAAAATCATGCAATCTGATGCTTCTATTTTCTCTTGTACAGTTAGTAGTTTCAAATGAGGTTTTTTGTATATAAATATTGTATTAAAAATTAGGTGATTACCAAAACTCCTTTTATGCAAACCATTTTTTTAAAAAGCCGAATGTAACAAATTCACAGAAGACTGTGGTGGAACATTCATTTAAATAAATTTGAATACACAATGTTCGCCTCTGCTCATCGCTGGTCTTCTTGACTTTTGTCTCAGGGAACTCGGGAAGCTGAGAGGCTGAGAGACCCCAGTGTACTGGTGAGTCGGTTGTAGCTGCAACTTGGACTGACCAACTCGGTTGTCCACTTCCTTTGGTGCCAGACACAGGAGTCGTTCTTGGTGTTCCTGGGATTCTGTGAGTGTGTGTAGTATATGTTTGTGTGCACATGTATGTGGATGCATGTTCACATGTACGTGTGTGCATACTTGCAGTGCTTTTGTGTATTGTGTGGATATACTTATTTGCATTTGCCATGAGCGCTGATGCACTTATGTACATGTGCTTCTGTGTGTATGTTCGTGTCTTTGCATGATTTGTATCGTACAAGTGGGTTCACATGTATGTGCCTCTGCTTTTGTGTCTTTGTGTGTGTAACTGTGTGACCCTGTGGATGTGTTAGGACAAGGGATTGTGGTCACATTTTCTTAGCAACCTCTTCCATGATCCCCCAATCCCCTGGGCCTCCAACCTAACAGACTAATGTTTTGGGTTCACAGAACCGAAGTGTCTCAGAATCCTTTTGGAGAGCAGCCTTGAACGCTAGTGTGTTCGCATGGGTGAGGAGGGACACCTTCTTAAACCACCACCAGAAATCACTATCACTTTGTAAAAGAAAGGATATTTTCAATGCCAGTAAAGCAGGGCAGACCTTTTAGCTGAGGAATTTCTCTTTATAAGTCAACTCTCAGCACTGCCTCATATTTACATCCTACCTGGGCTGAGTCTCCGCCACAGAACAGTGGTCTCGAGCGTCCCCTAGTGCAGGTACTCCTCACTGCTAGAAAACTCAGCCCACTGTAAATTCAGTGTGCCCTAGCTGTGAGAGCCAAAAACGCGCTTCTGTAACTTCTTCCTTCACCCATTGGGGTGTCCAGGCAAGACACCCCCAGGGTTGGCAGCACAGGAATCTCTCCCCTATCCTTGGTTCCCCGAAGCCTGAGGTTTCCAGCTCTTTGGTAGATAAAGGTCTAGGTTCCTCACACAAAGGCAGCCTGGGCCACAGAACCTCCTTAACATGGCTGTGGCAGAAAACCTGGGACCTGGCATTAAAAATCCCAGACAGCGAGTGCCACCATTTTAGACGGGCACAAAGAGGCTCAGAGAGGGCCAGGGACTCATGGGCACGCAGCAAGGTGGCTACACAACCATCCCATGGATCCAGATCCCTAGACACCTCGCACAGGAAGTTTTCTACTGCTAGTTTGGGGAAGCAGGGTGGGGTGGGGTCCCGACATCTGCGGCAGGCATTCAAGCCACAGGGATGTCAACATTTCAGGTCCAGATCTGCATGTTCTCCTGATGAGTCACCCAGCTGATGCCTGGCCCTGTTTTGCATTATGTCACATTCTCACATCCAATAGGAGTACAAGGGTCCAGCGGTGCACGTGCCACATGGCCCTCCCCATTCCATTGTGCCTTCTGGCTTCACTGTGGCTTTGGGGGTCCCTGGCCTTGCTAGATGAGCCTCAGGCCCCGGTTCTTATCCTCAATGTGGCACCAGATAGGAGAATCCCTGGACCAGATCAGCCAAAGCATGTGCCCAGGACAGACTGTCCCCAGCCAAAGCTGGACGAGAGCCCCGTCCCAGGCATCACACCCCCAGCTCCCCTACACACATCCTTCTAGTCTCCAGAAGCCATTCACATGCCACCTAAGATGACTTCACAGCACAGGTGGTGTGTGTCACCACACGAGGGGACACTCACATCACTGTGTTTGGTAAAAGCAAGAGAAAAGAAGAGCTGACTTGTCAGAGAGAGGCCAGGAAGGAGTATCTGACACAGTGCCAGGCAGAGGAAGCATGAGACAGTGCTAAATCAATGAGTGAGTGAGGGATGCACAGTGAGTGAGAGGAGGGGCCGGTGGGTGGAGAGATGGGCGGGAGAAATGGATGAGTGGATGAATACGTGAGTGGATGGATGGATGGATGGATGGATGGATGGATGGATGGATGGGTGGGTGGGTGGATGGATGGATGGGTGGGTGGATAGCTGAATTAGTGGCTGGGTGGATGAGTGGATGGATGGTGGATGTCTGGATAGATAGGTGGATGTATAAGAGGCTAGATGAATGGCAAGCAGACTGATAACTGGATTTCCTGTCTTTGAGCCGGGAGAATCTCAGGGTCGGAGGAGGCAGTGTGGGGGTGGGAGAGGAAGGAGGTGCACAGAAGGCAAGCCACAATGTCTGTGGTGTCCCTCACAGGCCGACCACACAGTGCTTACCCCCACAGCCTTTGGCAGAAGAGCAGGTGGAACAGATACAGCGTGCTTCTGGGAGGTTCTGCCCCATGACCAGCCCCAGGGCCCTAGCCAGGTCTCCTCACCTGGGATGGCAGGTGTTTTCCCCAACAGGGACCTGCAGGGACGTAGCCACAGAAGAAAGGCTGGGTTTGGGTGTGCCCAGCTCTGCCCAATCGTTTGTCTTCTCTTTTTTTAGGTTTTTTTTTTTTGAGACAGGGTCTCGCTTTGTGGTTCAGGCTGGCCCTGAGCTCAGCCTCAAACTCACATCACAGCACTGCTCCTGCCTCTGCCTCCCGAGTGCTGGGATTACAAGCATGAGCCACCACGCCCGGCACTGTGGTATGTGGTACTGATTGCTGCTGGGCATGAGTCTCCACACCCAGTATGGTATGTGGTTAACCGGGGATTGAACCCGGGTCCCCATGCTTGCAAGACAGGCACCGGAACCACCGAGCTAACTCCCCGGCCCCTTGTTTGTCTTCTCTTATCTCACTCCACCCTCCTCCTTTCCCTCCTCCATTGCCCCCTTCTCTTGTCCTTTCCCCTCTGTGTATTTTATGAAAATGTAACATACGGACAACTGCCCATACCATAAAACACAATCATCCAATTGTAAGCATCACACTAACTTCTAACCAAGAAACGAGTTCCTGTTTTTCTTCTTGGTAGCTGTCACCCTCTGCTGGCGACTTTGAGAGTTGCAGACAGACAGCAACGACCCAGCCTGGGTGATAAATGATCAGCACGAACTCTTGCCTTGCAGTTCCACAGGTCGGGTGCCAGACACGGTCATGGCAGGCTAGAGGGAGGCAGGAGCCTGCTGCAGAAGGCCCACTACATGGCGCTGTGGCTCTTTCCTCCTTTCTAGCCAAGTCATCTCCCTGGTTCTCAGGTTATGAGGATTCAGAATCAGAGGGCTCTCTGGGATAAGCCTCCCCATCCCAAAGTCCTTAATCTTCCTCATATATGTGCGGGCCCATTTGCTGTCATATCAATAGAGCCCAGGTCCAGGATGAGGACCAAGTCTGAGATCACCACACATCTGGCTTTAGGCCAGGGGAACATGGGGACGTTATTTTGTGAGTCACATACCCTTTCCCCTGAAAAAGGAAGCTCCTTTGAAAAAAACTAAGGACTCCAAGGAAAGCCAGGCACCTGCAGCTACCTGGGTAGAGCATTCCACTTTGAGAAAGATCAAAGCAAATACAGAAAGGAGAGACAAGGCTTCCTTGGAGAGACAAGGCCACTTCCTGTGGCCGTAGAGCCACAGCTGTGCCCCTCTGCAGGGATGGGACCTGGATTGGGACAGTCCTCAGCCCACAAGACTGGAACCACTCTCCAGCCCCCACCTCCACACCCAGATAGCTTTAGATGGTCCCCAAGGCATGCCTGGGGATGCAGGGGGTGCTCATTGTCTCTGCCAGCCCTTTTAGAACCTGTACTCCCCAAGGGGTCCCTCAGGGACCAATGCAGGGGCACAGTGCAGTCAGTCTACTAGTTGTCTGTCACCAGCAATAGGCCTCATGAATATTGGGCTTGGAAAAGATGGGGTGGAGGCCCACGTCATGGTGATAGGCCAACCACTTGTCAGATTGATAACCTGTTGCTGCAGGATCCCCAGTCACCTGATGAGGGGACAGTGGGGGCATGAAAGGATAATATACAAAAACAAGGAATAAAGAATAAGGAATGATAGTTTATTATTTGAGGGGCTGGGAGTTGATCTTTAGCTTTCTCCTAACTAAAGACCCCTGATCTTAACTTTGTCTTGGCTAAGAGCAAGCACACTGTAATATTCAATATTTATGATTATGCAACATAGTAAGGGAGCGTGAAGGCAGGTGTGAGGAATAGGAGAACTACGCACTTACTGAGCCAGCTTGGACAACAGGAAAGCAAGGCAGCTCTGTGTGAGAGCCAAGTGTTACAGCTACAGCAATCTGAAGACACGAGAATCTAAAAGTCTCTCAAAGAAATAGAGAAAACCAAGCTTTATTATTGCTGGCTGGTTCCAAGTTTTGTGTGTGTGTGTGTGTGTGTGTGTGTGTGTGTGTGTGTGTGTGTGTTACCAAGAATCAAACTCAGGACCTTCACTTGCCAGCCAGGTAGGCATTGAGCTACATCCTAGCCCCAGAAGAGTCTTAACATTCCAAATTCTTTTTATTATTTATTTTTTTTTATTTGGTATGAAGATCAAACTCAGGACCTTGTGCTTACCAGGCAGGTGCAGTGCCACTGAGCTAGATCTCCGTCTTAGCACTCCAAACTGTGAGCCCCAATTTGCAGTGAGAGTGAGTTTATATAAACTGGGGAAAAGGAAGTTGAGAGAAGCCCTTAAGAGGAGAGACATAGGGAGAAGGGAGCCCTCAGGGCAAGTCTAAAGAACACTCTTGAAGCCTTAGAAAGATCAGGTATACAGTTACATGCTTTGAACAGAACACTTTTTTTTTTTTGAGACAGGGTCTCACTTTGTAGTTCAGGCTGGCCCTGAGCTCAGCCTCAAACTCACATCACAGCAATCCTCCTGCCTCTACCTCCTGAGTGCTGGGATTACAGGCGTGAGCCATCACACCTGGCACTGTGATATGTGGTACTGATTGCTGCTGGGCGTGAGTCTCCATGTGCAGTATTGTATGTGGCTACCAGGGTCGAACCCGGGCCCTTGTGCTTGCAAGACAGGCGCTGGAACCACTGAGCTAAATCCCCGGCCCCAGAACACTTTTGATACACTGGGCAGGTACATCTGCAGAGCACACAGTTCCAGAACATTTTGATACATTGGGCTGGAGCCTCTTACAGCACAATGAGTTACCTTTCTTGAACAGAGAACTTTATGGCTTTAACATAGGAGAGGGCAAAGGCCTGCCTGTTGTGCTCTACTGCTATGTCATTTATGTATACTTATTAATGCCAGGTCACAGTTAACAAGCCACCTTGCTGATATGCAGGTCATAGCTAACGAGTCACCTGCATTATCTAATGTTTGATCTCGGACAATGTCTGTGCAGAATCTTAACTCCTCAGCTGCAGCATTTCCTTGGTATAGAGACATCACAACCTCATCGATCATTGAGGCCCCAGTCATGACTGCTGGCCTAGGAAAGTCTGTCTACACCAGCCAAAAAGTCACTTAGCAATTCACACTTAGGCCTTGGAATGATTCATAATCTTAGTCAACAGCCCAATATATAAGCCAAATCATTAATATCTAAAGTCTGCTCAGTGGAGTATCAAGCAGGTCTCCTTCAACCACAGCCCAGACCCCAGGAGCCCAGAGAATGCACAAAGTCTGCCTGTGGCTCCAGGGTCACTTCTGTAGGGTTTGGGGCTGATAAGGAAATGAGGCCACTAATAAGCTGCCTTTGAGCTGGAACTGAAACCAGACGAGAGAAGCTTCTACCCCAGCTGCACACTACTCTCGTGTGTGTGTGTGTGTGTGTGTGTGTGTGTGTGTGTGTGTGTGCTGAGTGAGGATTCCCCTGTCTCATCCTCCCAAGAGGGTAAGATGACAGGAATGTACCACCATAGAAGGTGACTATGTCCATCTATTTTTCAGTATTTAACATGTAAAATTTAAGCATATTTTCACACAGACCTAGACTTAGGACATCTCTTGAAAAAAATCACAATTCTGCCAACACTAGACCCATTTCCCTGAAACCTTCCTGGAGACAGTAGACCTTGGTAAGGCCTTGTGGGTCCTGGCTTCCATGTCCCTGGAATTCCATTGTCTTTCACCCTCCAGCTGCAGGACAGACCTGCAGACATCTGGGCTGGAATGTAAGAGAATCTGCCCTTTCCTGACAAAGCAAGGAAGGGGAGGTTTGGTAGGGGGATAAAAGCACAGAGACACTGGAAATAGAGCTAATCTGCCAATGGGCTTTTGACAAAGATGCACACTGTGGTTCGATCTGACGGTTCCCCCTAAAGTCTCCTGCATTCGGAGAGTGATTGGATCATGGAGGCATTGTGCTCATCTGCAAATTGGTCCACTGATGGGTTTAGCGCTGATTGGCTATTGGAGGCAGGGCCTGGTGGGAGGAGGCAGGTCCCTGAGGTGTGACCTGGAAGGTTTCACCTCTTTCCAGGCTCTGCTTCCTGGTCATCATGAGATGAGCAGCTTCCTCTGTAGTCTGTCCATCATACTGTTTCTTCATTTGAGCATGCCGAATGTGGACTGAAATGTTTAAAAACCTGTGAGGCCAAATAGATGCGTCCTCCATTAAGTTGTGGGAGTTCCAGTGACTTAGCCAATGTAAAACCAATTCAAGGAAGAAAGACAGCTCTTCAATCAATAGTGCCGGAGCAGTTTGACATACATAGGCCAAAAGAAATAAAAATGAACCTCAACTTCATCCTGTCCCCCTCCCCCTTTTTTAAAGACAGAGTCTCACTTCACAGTTCAGGCTGGCCTTGAGCTCACTATGTAGCCCAAGATGGCCTTGAACTCACAGTGATCCTCTTGGTTTATCCTGCCACGTGCTGGGATTACAGGGTGGGCCATCACACCAGGCCCTATACCTCACTAAAAATTCCCCTGAGGCTGGAGATGTTGCTCGGTGGTAGTGTCTTCTCAGCACGTACATGGCCCGGAGTCCATCTCCAGCGCTTCAGCAACAACAACAAAAGTGCCATAGCCTTGGACACAGACAAAACAGAGAGAAAAAGGAAACTGGGAGCCTACAAACTAGCAGGTGTCATTGTGCAGTGGACAGAAGAAACTCTGACCAGGTAGGCAGATGGAGAATGCAGTTTAACACTTCATGGTTTGGCCTCCATTTTCCACAGAGGCTTTTGCCTTGGCTCCTTCGCTGGCTCCTGCACATCTCCTTGGTCCCTTAATGTTGGATGTCCCTGGCCACCAACTGGCCAATCTTTCTCTCTGCCTCTGTCCATTAGGGCCTCATTCTGTAGACACTTACCATATATCTATCTGAAAATGACTCCGCAGTTCACATCTCCTGCCAAACTCCTCCTCATCCTGTGCATCCCATGCTCAACATCTCCAGCAAAATGTTTAACAGGCCTCTCGGGTCCCAAACTAACCCTTGCTCCTCCACCAAGCCCTCTCTTCCCTGGCCAGTCAGTGGAAGATCTGTCCTTCGAAACTTCTGAATTGTCAGAATTGTTCTTGTTTATACCACCTGCCCAGTCTTACAGAGAACGATCCCTTCTCACAGCCTCTACTGTCGCCTGCACTCTGGTCTCAGCCTGCCGCTCCCTCACAAGGATGCCTGTGGAGAATCCTGACTTCCCACTAGCCAAAGGGATTCTTTAAAGATGCTACTCAGTGTTCATAATGGCATTATTCAGAACAGCCAAAAAGTAGAAAGAAATGTAATGATTACCAGATGATGAATAGAGATAGAAATTGTGGTTTATTCATATGGTAGAATGTTATTCAGCCACGAAAAGGAATGAAGTAGTGCTGTATGTGCTGCAGCATGCCAAAGCATGAACAAACTGAAAGGGAAAAGAAGCCATGTTTTTCTTTTTAATAGTTCCATTCATATAAAATATCCAGAATAGTGAAATCCTTAGAGACCAGAAGTTTATTAGCATTTTCCCAGGGCTGGGAATAGGAGGATAAGGAGTGATTGCTAATAGGTATTCAGTTTGGGCCTGGCATGATGGAAATGTTCTAAAATTAGATGGCAGTGATGATGTTCGTCCAATCTTGTTATTACAGACAGATAAGTTAGACAAATTAACAGGCAGTCAGAGAGGGACTCAACCCTCAAAGAGCCATGCAGAAGATGAGACAAACCAAGATTGAGGCTGGAGACAAACTGGAGGAGAGCCAGGCCTGCAGCTTCCCCAGAGAGAGACAGCAGCTTAAGATTGCACTGTAATCAGTACTACCACCTGGTCCAGTGAGCCTAGATAAGGCTCTAGATGGATAGGTGGGTGACCGGAAGTCCTGACCCAGACTCTCAAAGTGCCTTTAATCTTCCTACGTTAGACAATATAAACCATCATATCTGATTTATGCCACTGTATACCCTTGTGAGTATGACTCGCTTCTTTACTGGGTCAGCCTCAGCTTGGCCCAGAATGGTTGAGATGTAGTCATGTTCATGTTTGAAAATCTCTAAAGAGCCTCAGCCGCAGACCCGTTTTCTGACCCTCTCCTTTCTCTAGAGAGCTTTATCTCACTGAACTTTTTCTATTCTTTTTTTTAACCATTAATTTTTCCTATTATTAACCTCTTTTGTCCTCCTATCCATTCTTCGGTGATAGAGAGACACAAACTCAACACAACAGAATGCACTTCCAATATGTTTGTAAATGTTGATACATATTATTTATTATTAACATGGTGATTTAACATGACCCTCCAATGACAGGAACCACGCTGGCTCCCAGATACTATTCCAGCCCCTCCCTAGCCCTCCACACATCAAGGCTGCACGGTACTTCGCAATCACGCGACACACAAACCCAAGGTAGTAACTCCCAACACCCCGAGTTTGCACTAGGAAAAAAAAAAAAAAAAACTTTCCAGCGCAGGCGCAGAGGCAGCGGCGAATTGTGTCAAACCAGTCCGGGCGGAAAAGGCTACTCTTGGGAACAAAGAGCATGCGTTTCAGTGTTCCCGCGAGACATCAAGAGAGGAAGTCGATGGCGACTTCCGGCAGCACCCCGGTAGTGGAGATGTTAACCTAGTACCTAAATCAGGGAGTGGCCATCTGGTGCTGGAACAGGGCTCACTGAGGTTCTGATCAGGCAGCTGCGGGCGCCATGGATCCATTCCGGG
Organism: Petromus typicus; assembly: GCA_004026965.1. Classification (NCBI taxonomy): domain Eukaryota; kingdom Metazoa; phylum Chordata; class Mammalia; order Rodentia; family Petromuridae; genus Petromus; species Petromus typicus. The sequence goes on from PVIR01001925.1 coordinate 100,802, forward strand.
TGCTGCTGCACTATATCTCAGCTAATCTGTCGAGCAACGAATTGGCTGAGCTCAAGTTCTTATGCCAGGGGCGCGTGGGCAAAAGGAAGCTGGAGCGAATGCTGTGCGGCCTCGATCTCTTCTCGGTGCTTCTAGAGCAAAACGATCTGGACCCTGAGCACACCGAGCTGCTGCGCGAGCTGCTGGTCTCCCTGCGGCGCCACGACCTGCTGCAGCGTCTAGACGACTTCGAGGCGGGGACCACCGCCCGGGAATCACCCGGGGAGGCAGGTGAGTTTGTGGAGGCCAGGGAGGCAGGGCCAGTTCCGTAAGACTTTATCGAAACTTTGACCTTTGCTAAGTTTAGTTTGCGTGAGTTTTCTCCAAAGGACTCAGGCGCACGCGGGTGGCACACCCCGCCTTGCAGGTAGGAGAATCAGAACTCAGAAAAGTAAATTCGCCCAAGGTTGCAGAGTCTAGACACCTACCCTCTGACCTTCGGTGTTTACTCTACCACCCCCGCCCTCCTGAGGAAATTTACAAAACTCACTGAAAAAAGCAGCATAGCTAACATAAGGGTGGGGTGGAGTCTTGGGAAGTGGTCAGGGGTCAGCTGAGCTTGCTGTTGGAGTTATTTCCCTTCTGCCTTTGGGAGTGTGCCCAGGTAATATGCCCGTCCCCGTTCTGGGAGAAACGTGCCTTACTTGATAATCGATAACTCTAATAACTCCACAGACATAGAGTACCGCTTGCCTCACACTTAACACGTTGCTTCAATTTGACAGCAGCCCTGTCAGATACTGTTTATTATAGCTTAGCTCTGACGTGCCCACCAGAAGGTGGGTGGGTTCAGAGATGGGATTTTAAACGGTGATTGGATCACCGGGCCTCTAATCCACTGATGAGTTCATTGTTGAAAGTGCAGCCCCCTGCTTGGAAATGTGTCACTGGGGGCTTAACCTGAAAGCATATTATCCTGCCCTCTCCCTTTTCTATTTCCCGTCACTGGTAGAGCAGCTTTCCTTTGCCTTTCCACCCTGTGCCACTTCTACGTTGGCAGACGAACATGGATAGACCTTCTCTAAGAAACGTCTCCTTTTTGTTGTGAGTGGCAAGTATGTCTCCTGAGGAAAGCTAATACATTTTTTTGTGTGTGTGTGGTATCAGGGTTCAACTAGGGCCCTTGTGCTTCCAAAGTAGACACAGTGCCACTTGAGCTAATTCCCCAGTACACTCATCATTACTTTCGCCTTTGAGTTGAGGCTGCCCTTGAACTCACTGTGGAGCCCAGGCTAGCCTTGAACTCATGGTGATCCTCCTGCTTCAGCCTCTTGAGTGTTGGAATGACAGACACACAGATTTAAAGTCACAAATTTGCAGTGGAACAAAATTTTAAAATGTTGAGCACTGACATAATGCCACAAGTAGAAAATTCCATATCATGAAACAGTTTCATGCACAAAATTGTTTAAAAAAATAGTTCATAAAGTTACCTTCAGACTGTATATCTAAATGTATAGGAAAACAAATTTCATATGTAGACTGGTGTCTCAAAACCCCTTGTTAAGATTTATGCATATCTGGAAATGAGACAAGGAATACCCTGTGTCAGCCACAGCATTGCCTCTGATGAACTTTGGAGTAGCTTCCTCCCAATCTGTCGTCTGCTTTCCACCTTTTCTTGTGGCTTGCAAGAGTTTCCTGAGTAAAAATGAAAGTAGGGTTTTAAGATTTCTCAGCTTTGCTTCCCTGTTCTCAGAGTTCTAAGGAGGGAGCTTAGAAAGTACTTCAGGGACAGCCTTTCAGGCTGCAAGCAGTGGCCTGGGATTGGCTGTTGAGTTACTGAATCAAACAGGGAATAAGCTGTGACTCCATGAATATTACTGTCTAAGGACTGATGCTAATTGGTGGCAATTGGACAGCACAGCTCTGCCTGAAGGCATTCAGGTTCTGACACAGTACTGCTGGACAGACGGACTGGGACACAGAAAAACTAAGTTTTCAGGGACATGTATGGAAATGCTGATCAATATAAAAGACAGTCCTGAAAGTATGTCTAATTGCTTCCTTAGGAGTGTGTGGGTGAGTGGGCAGTGTGCTTCGTGATGTAGTTACGTAGTACTCCAGGTTAACAGCATATATGGGTGGATGGGGAACAGGTGATACCATATTCCTGTATTGAGGGATTTCAGGGCTTTGATTAAAGCTAGGTCCTCACACCAGCTTCTCAGGGATATGAACCCCAACTTTACCATTTTCTAGCTTCTAGGGAAATCTTAACATCCCTGTGCCTCAGTTTCCTCAATGGTACTAATGCTTATAGTAACAGGTACCCAGCCGTTACAGCAGTCACTGCTAGTATCCCTAATACACAGGAAGAGATTGAATTATCAGCTCCTCTCCACATAGCACCTTGCCTTGCCCCAGCTCTCCTCTCCCTACCCATATTCCAGAAACAGTCTCTTATGGTCAGGGTTCAGTTCTCTGATCTTTTTTTTTTTTTTTAAGGTTTTTTGAGACAGGGTCTCGCTTTTGTGGTTCAGGCTGGCCCTGAGCTCAGCCTCCAACTCACATCACAGCAGTCCTCCTGCCTCTGCCTCCCGAGTGCTGGGATTATAGACGTGAGCCACCACGCCTGGCACTCGGTTCTCTGATCTTAGTAGTAACCATTCAGCAGAGGAACATGGTAACCAAGGATCAAAATCGGATGGCCCAGGCAGCCAAGAATTGCTTGTGCACCAATCCCCTGGGCTGTCATTACAAATTATCACAATCTCAGTGGCTTAGAGCAACAGGAATGTATCCTCTCACAGTTTGGAGACCAGATATCTGGAGAAGCCAGGTGTCAGCAGGACCACACTCCCCCTGAAGGCTCAGGACCTATCCTGCCTGTCCCCTCTAGCTTCTCGAGCCCCAGGAAGACCTGAGGCTTGTGGCTGCACCACTCTGGTCTGAGCCACATGGCCACCTCTATTTTTGGTTTTCGACTTGTTTTTGTTATACTGAGGACAAAGCCCGGGGCTTCACACTGAGCTACATCCTCACTCATTATTTTGAGATAAGATGTTACCCAGGCTGGGTTCTAACTTAATGATCCTCCTGCCTCAGCCTCTCAGAGTGCTGGGATTACAGGAGTGTGCTGTCACATGTGGTTCTCTGTGTACCTTGTAAAGACAGCTGCCTTTGGACTCGAAGTTCACCCAGATAATCAAAGATGATCTCCATTCAAGATCCTCACTTAATTACACCTGCAAAGATATTTCTCTCCATGAACATGGAGTTTCAAGGATTTGCCATGGAGATAGCTTTCAAGGACCATTGTTCAACCCACTATAGCGTGGGATATAAGGGAAACTCTATTTTTTTCTGTCTTGTCCCCCACTCCTGGGCAGGTAGCCCAGTATGACCCATTGAGGGGTGGAGGCTGGCTGGGAAAGAATTAAAGGCCAGTTGTCGGCTCTCTGTGACAGCCCATGAGCTGCCGGCTCACTAGCCTCAGCCAAGGACCCGCAGCCTGCCCTGGGCAGCCCTGAAGCCCCTGGAGGTTCAGGGACCCTGTGTCCTAAAAGTTCCGTAAACCTCCAGTAAATCATCTTGCGCTCTCTTTCCCAGACCTGCGCGCAGCATTTGATGTCATCTGCGATAATGTGGGAAGAGACTGGAGAAGACTGGCTCGTCAGCTTAACATTTCTGACACCAAGATTGACGGAATCGAGGAGCGATATCCCCGCAACCTGCCAGAGCGGGTGAGGGAGTCGCTGAGGATCTGGAAGAACTCAGAGAAGGAGAACGCGACTGTGGCCCACCTGGTGCAAGTGCTCAGGACCTGCAAGATGAACCTGGTGGCCGACCTTGTGGAAGAGGAACAGCAGGCCCGGAAGTCCCAAGACGAGAACGGAAGCATGTCCCCAATGACGTAAGAATCAGATGTGTCCACCTGGAAGGACACTGCTCTTCTGGGGGACCATGTCCGCTCGGTGCTGTCTACGGACAGCAACCCAGTGCCTTTGGTGCCCAGAACTCCAAAGACCCCAGGGAGCCAGGTGAGGAGCCTGTCGCCATGGCTGCAGCCCCACCCTTCTAAATCAAAGCTGTATTGACTGAGTACTGCCAGGCTGGTGTTCGCCCATGTTTTCCTTGCCGTCACTCCTAGGACACGGGTTCTGTCACCTTCGTCCGGTGAGCACCTACAGGAAAAAGTTAAAATTGATGAGCACATAGAAGGAACCCACTGACCCTGGTGGTTGTCATTGTCACTCTGCCAGTGATTGGGGTGGGAAGGAGTCAGAGAGGAAGACAGCACATCTGGCTCCAGAATCTACTCTAACCACTGTCCCGCTGCTGCCACCACATACAGCCATCAGGGTAGGTCTCCAGGATAGACTGGCATCCTGTCTAGGAGCCAAGACACCTGTGCAGACTCGGGCCCTGAGTCTCTGAGGCTGGCAAAGGGACAGTGGTGGCTGTGGGGACAGATAATGGGGAGGCCTTGGAAGTGCTCGAGAGAGGCTGATCCAATGAGCACTCTGTAAATGTTCTTGCAGAGAGGGAATGCTGTGATGTGCAGTTTACCATTTCTTACCGGAATCACGGTGTTGACCACAGAACCAGCAAGAAAGCAGCAGGCTGTTCAGTCAGAAAGCAGCCCTGCTTCGGAGGCAACATGTTGAACAAGTGCCTTTAGCTGGAAACGGTTACATGGAGTTCTGTTCCTCCCAAGGACACTCTGACCTTGAATCTTCTCTGGAATTGCACTACAGCAATGTCTTCTGCCTCACTCATCCCGGGAGCTTACCTGTGAGCAGAGTGGCAGATTTCTACTACAGAGCAATGACCGTGAGCAAAGGGTGGTCAGCCAGAGGGCAGCTTTGCCCTTCTGGAATCTTCCAAGCAGGTGCTCTTCGTCCCAGCTCTAGCAGTGACTAGAAAACCACATGTGTCACATGTGTCATGCTGTGCCACCTTAACCGCGGATAATCAAGTGCCTAGCCAGGGTCGTGGTTACACTATCCCACTAAACTATGCCCGTGGCCTTTGAGCTCCTTTAGGCCTTTCTGATCACCCCTCCAGGGGGAGAGCTGGAGTTTGGAGCAGAGCTGGGCTCCACCCAACCTCCCATCCCCTCGGAGGCAGCCAGCTCAAAGCTTAGAAATGGAGATGAGTCCACAGACCCAAGTCCTCTCATGCTCTCTGCTGGACCACAACACTGTCCATCCTGGAGGGGGGTGGAGCTGGCTGGCTCTTGGCAGCAAAGCTAAGGGCACAGTGATGCGGGACCACATAAACTGCCCCTGGGAAGGGGTCCCAGAGCCAAGCAGACGTCCCTCATCAGCCTCGGACTATTCATGGACAGCTGCTGTCACGACCCTGCAGGTGCTGAGGCTGCGACTGAGCGGGGCAGCAGTCTTGGTAGTCACCCTGGACTGTGCCGAGCTCTGGCTATGATAGTTGAGAGGTCCTAGGTGCCCTAGAGTTACCCAGAGCTCTGGGGCTCCCCACCAGCCTGGAAAAGAGGAGAAAAGGCAAAAGTGCACGCAAGGCACTAAATGGGAAGGTGACGGCAGCAAGTGTTTGATACAAGGATTATTTGCTGGAGGATAAACTATTTTGTGCATTTCTGTGATGCATTTTTTAGGGACTTTTATCTTTGTTGTTTTGAGACAGGGTCTTGTTACGTAGATCAAGCTGGCCTTGAGTTCACTATGTGGCCCAAGATGGCCTCCTATGTTGATGCTCCTGCCTCAGCCTCCCGGTAATCTCTTGGAACTGAAATTACAGGCATCCACCACTACGCCTGGCTCATTTTTCAGTTTTGAGAAAGTGTCCTGCAGATGCAGTAGATGCTATGACCTGGACTATCTGGCAGTGAGAGGGGGAGCAAGTGGCCTCTCAAGTCTGGCCTGAGTTTGAGTACTGGCTGTGTCCCTCAGGGCCTTGTCACTCCAAAGGGACCATCCATAAATATTAAGAATCTGTAGGCTTTACTTCTCGGGGACCTGAAAAATAAGCCACAAAGCTGCGCATGGTGGCACGTGTCTGTAATCCCAGTACTTTGGGAGCCTGAGGCAGAAGGATTACAAGTTCGAGCCTAGCCTGGGCAACTTAGCAGCCTAGAGAGACTTGTCTCAAAATTAAAAAAAAAAAAAAGGCATATAGCTCAGTGCAGAGGCCCTGGGTTGTCACTCCAGTACCAGGAAAGAGAGGAAAACAGACAAAGCCAGGCTTTCCCTGAGCCCTGGGGCCAGTCCAGGGCTCATTTTGCTCAGAACACAGGAGCCCAACATTAGGCCTATGACTCTGTGATGTCAGCTTCCTCCGCTCTGTGGTTGCTGGGGTGGGGACAACACAGGAGACCCTGGAACTTTGTGACCTCCTTTGGGATGGATATACTCAGTGTCAGAAGCACCATGACCTTGGAGACAAACTCCAGTCTACCCCTCAGTGGGGAGCTGTTGTGTTTGAAGAGAGTTTCTTGAAGCAACTTTACCAAAAAAGAAAAAACAGATTCTCTTTTCAGAACTCTGTACAACCTGTGATTCAGAAAAAAGGTGCATCCAAGTCCTAGGACTGGCCTGACAGCCCAGTGAGCAGCCTTGTCTTGTATCCTTGTCCAGTTGTTTGCTTTGCAGGGAGCTCCAGGCCTCTGCCCTGGTTTGCCCTGGACCCAAGGCTCCAGACCTGCTGCCTTCCTGAGCAAAGTGGCCTGTACACCGCGGCAGCCCTGCTCTCCAACCCACCCCACACTCCAGGGCCTCCACACACCCCTCCCCTGCAGTCACCCCTACACTCCTTCCACACCCCCCAGGCCTGCTACAGCCTAGTCTCCCCCTGTTGGAGCTGCAGATTACTGTGTCGGCGGTACCTTTGCTTCACCTTGGATGGTGACAGGGCCCCTGACCACTCTGAACTCCCCACCCCCACTTCCTCCTCCAGATGCTGACCCTCTTCTCATCTCTTTCTCCAGGGAGCGCAGGCCCCTCCTTGGCCTCTCCTATCCCAGATCTCGGCACCCAGCGGTCTCTAGCCCACCTCTTTCCCAGCCCTGCCACCTTCACGTCAGCTGCCTGGATGGCCTTCCTGAGGCCACCCTGACACCTCGTACACATTTCTTGCAGCTACTCTAACAGATCACTCACTGGTTACCAGCTTAATTCACATTTTCCTGAAGGGAAAGGAGCCCAGGGTGGATCTGCTGTGAGGTCAGATGTGAGGAGGGCCGGCCATGGGCAGCTTCTCTGGCAGCAGCCAAGCTGCCAGCTCCGAGTCCCCCCATCCCTGTCTCTTCCTGTCCCCCTCCCCCTCTCCTACTGCAATGGCCTCGTGACCACTCTGTGCCACCCGAATAACTGGGATCATCTTCCTGTCACAGCCTCTTCCACTGAACCCCTGTAACATTCCTGCTGCCATGTCGGGCAGCGTGCAGCTCCCAGGGCTCAGGACATTGGCTCGGGCCTCAGCCTTTCCTGGATGCCCCTCATCTGCCCACCGAGCCAGCCTCCTCTCCTCCCCCACAGCAGAACCAGCTCCTAGACCAGGCGTCCTAGCGTCAGTGTCTTGTGCCCCCGCCCTCTTTCCTAGCACCTCCACCCCTTGCTCTGGACCAGGGCTGAGTGACCTAACACCTGCCTGTGCTGCTGCCCTGGCCTGGCCAGCCCAGCACCCACCAGCACCCATAAGCACAGACCCCTGCCTCTATTCTGAGAAGCCATGTACTCTCTGTGCACAGTTTTAGTTTTATTTTTTATCCCATGATAACTGTTCTGAATCATCTAGCTGACTGCTTTCTGACTGCATAGTCCCCGTGTGGACGAGTTTGGAACCAGATGGGTAAGATGACTCGGGGCTGCCTGTTTGGTGCCAGGGGGCCAGGCTTCCTGACTTGTTTACTACAGGGGAAACTTGCAGTGGGAAAGCATTGTCACCAAAGCAGTCCTTCGTCTCTTCAGTCACACACTAGATGGGGACCCTGTGGCAAAAGCCATGTACATCGAACCCATGAATTGTCACCGAGGGACAAGCCGATTCAAGGAAAGATTGGAGTCCTCACCAAGCAAAACCTAAGTGACACAGGAAGGACAGAAGAAATAAAGGTGGTGGGGCCAGAGAGTTAGCTCAGTGGTTCCAGCACCTGTCTTCCAAGCGCAAGGACACGGGTTCGATCCCCGGTAACCACATACCATACTGGGCGTGGAGACTCATGCTCAGCAGCAGCCAGTACCACATACCACAGTGCCGGTCGTGGTGGCTCATGCCTGTAATCCCAGCACTCGGGACCCAGAGGCAGGAGGATTGCTGTGATGTGAGTTGGAGACTGAGCTCAGGGCCAACCTGAACCACAAAAAACGTTAAAAAAGAAAAGAAATAAAGGTGGAAAGGAAACAAGAAGAATTGTAACTTTGAAATTGTTCTTTTAAAGAGACTACACTTAAAGCTTGTTCGTACTCCTCAGGCTAAGTTACACACGCGGGTGCTTTTCTTCCCTTCCAGTCCCATCACACTTAAATCCTTTATTTTACTTTATTTTTGAGACAAGGTCTCACTTTGTAGTTCAGACTGGCCCTGAGTCACACTATATAGCCCAGGTGACCCTCGAACTCACAGCAATCCTGCCTCTGCCTCCCGAGTGCTGGGATTACAGGCATGAGCCACCACGCCAGGCACTGTGGTATGTAGCACTGATTGCTGGTGGCCGTAAGTCTCCATGCCTGGCATTGTTGTATGTACTTACCAAGGATCAAACAGGGGCCTTTGTGAGCAGCGGTCCTTGCGCCTGCAAGGCAGGTGCCAGAATCACTGAGCTAAATCCCCAGCCCTTAAATCCTTTAAAGATACTCTAAACTTGATGTGTCAACATGAGTGTACTAAGCCCCGTTTCAGGCGATAATGAAGCAGTTACAGGTGTGTCCAGCTGGCTCGTGGGCATGCGCCTGGGCACTCTTGCCTCTCACTGTTCTGCTCTACTTCCTGATAACTGTGAACAACGCCACTGCTGTGCGCTTCTGCCCTGATCTTTCTGTCTAGGAGCCATCTCATCATGGAAACCATGAGCCAAAACTAAACCTCCCCTCCTTTAACTTGTGGGCATCAGGCATTATGTCTCAGGGATGGGAAAGCTGACTACTACAAAGTCCAGAAATTAGCCTAGGTGATAAGGTAAAGAACCAGGTAAATAGCCTTATTCTCAGTCCTCAGGAGGGTGAGGCAGAATTGCCTCCAGTTTGAGTTCAACCTGGTTACATCGCAAGAACCTTTCTTTAAAAAACCAAACAAACAAACAAAAACAACTAAAGAACAGCTCAACGTGCTCTGTTTGGACAGAACATCTTAGGTTACCTGTTGTAAAGAATTCACCCAAGGGCCAGGGAATTAGCTCAGTGGTTCCGGCGCCTGTCTTACAAGTGCAAGGAGCAGGGTTCGATCCCTCGTAACCACATACTATATTGGGTGTGGAGACTCACCCCAGCAGCAACCAGTACCACATACTACAGTGCCGGGCGTGATGGCTCACACCTGTAATCCCAGCACTCGGAAGGCAGAGGCAGGAGGATTGCTGTGATGTGAGTTTGAAGCTGAGCTCAGGGCCAGCCTGAACCACAAAACGAGACCCTGTTTCAAAAAACCTAAAAAAAAAAAAAGAATTCATCCAAGAACACATACCCCCAATGACAGGCGCTAATGTGCCTCCTCAAGTGTGTACTGTAATTTTGGCTAGTAAACCTTGTATGTCCTTCCCTGGCATCCTGAAAATCCATTTCCTGTGAATGGGTCAAGAACCTACTCAGGCTGAACTGAAAGCCTGTCTCCTCTGAGGGGACCTCCTCGGACCCCATGAGGTGACAGTAGGAACAAAGTTAGTTTTCATGATGTGACTGATGTAGAGTAGTGTAGCAGCCATCTGTGCTGCCCAGGCTTGCATCACGAGGACGCCTGGGCTCCCTGTGGGATGTGGGTGGCAGAGATGAGGTTGTGATTGTAGCATTCAAATTTCCATGCAGTGTTCAGGGGGACAGAGCTATTCGTGATAAAAACACGCAAGGTGGGCAGTGGCGAAGGCAGCACAATGCACATGCGCCTCATTGCCCTGAGCTGCAGCGGGACAGCAGTTAGAAGGGTAAATCTTACTTTGTACTCATAGCCAGTCATTAATTGCATTATTAAACTGTCTTGTCGCCTTCCCTCCCCTAATTTGTAATTTTATGGGCAATTTAGACATCATAAAAACCAGGAGCATAAGCTTATATCTTGCTTTTTCATTCATTGAAAATAGCCCGGCAATCACCAATGGCCCAGGAGGGCGTCAGCCCTTCCAAAGGATCATCCAGCCGGGAAGCCGGGCTCCACAGACCTGAGGTCCTAGTCCTGACGTCACCACGCTCACGACAGCCTATGCCAGTTGTCCCTGTGTGGGTTCTCCATGCCCTTCCTAATGTCTATCAAGGTGAAGGGTCCTCAGACCTGGTGCCAGATGGCAGCCCTGCCCACTCACCCCTGGAGACCCGTGTGCACTTCCTTCTGCTGCCCTGCCTGGGCCTCAAAGTACTTCGTGGCAGCTTGTAGGTATAGATTGAATTTACAGTCATGTCATGGTACTTGGTTGTTTTGAGACTTGTCAGATTTGGTACTTGATGCATTTTGACACGAAAGTTTTATGCCAGTACTTCTTGGTTTGGTATTCAACATACAGGTTACAACTTGTCATTATTCATTACCTCAGGACTTACTATTCTTTCCAGCCAAAACTGTTTGGTACTCATTGGTCTCGATACTTGTCATACCTCTTAGAAATAATTAACAGCAAGTACTGAGGTACCTTGCTGTCTGTGAGTGGAAGAGTAAGTATTAGGAAGGGAAAGACTCAAAGTCCCCCAGGTCTGAGTCTCCTGAGGGCAGGAAAATCTTGTGACTCAGGCTTCCATTTCCTGCCAGGAGAGCATGCCCAGGAGTGGCCTGGCAGAGCAAGGGCATCTTCACAGGTGTGCTCCCTTGGTCTGTTGCCCAGGCCTAGGACTTGCCCTTCATGCTGCCCAGTCCTGTGAGACTCAGCTAGAAAGCTCAGGGAGGAGACTGCTCCTGAGTCA